>PVJI01016873.1:0-37158 GCA_004026765.1 Micronycteris hirsuta
GTTTCTAGATGTGAAATAGAAGGGGAGCCCTGGCCATGTGGCTCAGTTGGTTGGAGCATCATCCCTAACACCAAAAAGTTTGGGGGTTCCATTCCCAGTCGGGGCACATACCTGGGTTGCAGGTTCGATCCCTGGTTGGGGAACATACTGGAGGCAATTGATTGATGTTTCTCTTTCACACTGATGTTTCTCTCTCTCTTTCTCCCTCTCTCCCTTCCTCTCTCTCTAGAATCAATAAACATATCCGCTGGTAAGGATTAAAAAATAATCATAAAAATAAAATTAAAAAATATACCCTCCCTGGAAACCTCCAGGAAACTGAGGCAATATTCGATGTCAAAATTTGGTATCAAAATTTCCAGTTGTATGAGTGTAGACATGTTTAAAATTTAAAGAGCCATAGGGATCTTTAATTTTTAGATGAGTAATCTACAGCAGATTTTAATCTCAGCACCTTAAAGTTCTCCATTCTTTCTGTTGCAATAGATATCCTCACATATTGAGTACTTAAAAAAAATTAAACTTGAAGATATAAAAATATGACCTTTTATTAATTTAACTGAAATGACATATAAATACATTTCAAATTCAATGGCCAAACACTGCAGTGAGCTGTCTCAAATATTTTAATATAGAAATGCCTACAGGCACCACATGTCCTGATGAGAACGGAGCCGCCGCAAACAAAAGGCAGCAATCAACTGTTGTGGTGTGCTGTGGGGTCAGGTCTGAAGCTATGGAAAGTGTCTCTGTCTTGAGAAGAAAACATTTGACCATGGATGCAACTCAGCACCAAATCCCCGTCATGGTCAATGAGAGGTTACAACGTCAAGACCAGGGGGGCGAAGATGAAGAAATGTTTCTAACACTGCCTTTCTTTCTTTTCTTCCTCCCCTCTTCCTTTCCTTCTGATCCAAAAGCAACACAAAGTCATATGAGGGGAGACTGAAAAAATGGAACTTATTTATTTATTTATTTATTTTATTTTATTTTTTTTAGATTTTATTTTTATTTATTTTTAGAGAGAGGGGAAGGGAGGGAGACAGAGAGGGAGAGAAACAGCAATGTATGGTTGCCTCTCACATGGCCCTCACGGGGACCTGGCCTGCAACCCAGGCATGTGCCCTGACTGGGAATCAAACCAGGATCCTTTGGTTCCCAGCCCACGCTCAATCCACTGAGCTACACCAGCCAGGGCTCAGAACTTACTTATTAAAAAAATGTGTATTTATTTCTGACATGTGTAAACTTCAGTCACCTTCAAAGTACTCTCCATTTGATGCAGTTCATCTTTCGAGATATTTTTTCCCACTGCTCAAAGAGTTTTTGAACTCATCGATTGTGATGCCTTTTAGTGCTTCTATTGTTTTTTTGTTTGTTTGTTTGTTTGTTTCACCTTTTCCACATGGGCAAAACTTTTCCCCTTCAGGACTTTTTTCATCCGGGGAAACAAACAAGAAAAGACACTTGGGGCAGCAAGATCAGGTGAACAGGGAGGGTGGGGCACGGGGTCATGCTGTTTTTTGGTCAAAAACTGCTGAACACTCGGCACCGTATGGGCAGGAGCACTTGTAAATCACCATCATGAAGTGGGCAAAGCCAAGCCGAAAGCAGCCTCTTGCAATACCATTCGTGCACCGACGCAGACGGGCCCCTAGAACACTCTCCAAGGTGGGGAAGCCTGTACTACAAGGGGCCCGCCCTCCAGAAGATAGTTCTGGATTTTTGGGGGGGTGGGGGTCCTCCCTTGTATAAAATTTAAATGTTGCGGATACAACCCATAAGGTGAAGTCTCCCAAATTCCATCCCACACAATCCCTGTTAACCTTCGGGTGCATGTTCCTCCAATGTGTCTCCCTACATGTAGCAATGTTGTTACTGTTACTGTCGACCTGTACCTGAATGGGGTCGTACTCTACACCCCACCCCGTGACTGGCTTTGCTACAAGTCAAGCTCCTTGTATTATGATGCGTGGATGTGCCCATGACTTCCCTGCTGAAAGCCTTTCTGCTGAGGGTCTTTGCCGACATTCCAGCCTCAGACAAGGCTCTGGTGAGCACCCTCTTGCTTAGGACAGTGCTTCCAGACCCACAGGCCCCATCTTCACAAGCTGCAGAGGAGGAACTTGAGCTCAGCAGATTTTTTTTAGTGATAAAACAGTCAGTCAACAGAGCAGTTTCAAGGCAGATTAGATAAAACCACACTTGGGAACAAAAGGAAATCACATCATCCCCAAATTCAAGGGAACTTCCCAAGGGGCTCTCTGCCCTGCTCCTCAGCAACCACCGCAGACCAGGTTTATCTCTGGCAGCTGAGCCAGTCCCCTCCCCTGCCCGAGCGCCCTCTGCAACACCTGGATCCAGAAGGCATTATCGTGTCACCACGCGGCGACAGGTGGGGGGATTCAAGAAATTCAACATTTAAAACGTTCCGCGGAGGGAGGTGCACTTAAAAAGTCTTTGTGTAATTGGAGGGAAGGACAGCGGGGTGGTCTGCGATCTTCCCATTGCCTGGCAGCCCAGCTCTAGCGCAGCCTGAGCCTGCCAGCTCCCCCGGGAGCCTCTGGGTCTCCTTCCATCCTGCCTAGGAAAAGTGCCTCTGACCGGTCTCCTCGGAGCGCCGGCTTTGCTCGGTCCCCGCTCCGTGGCCTCCGCGCTTCTCCGGCTCTGCAGGGCGTGCGAGCAGCCGCGCCTTCCTGCTGGGTGGGAAGAGAACTGGCGAGCGCTGCGGGGGGCTGCGGGGAGATGGCCGTGCCCCCGGAGGGACCATTTCTGAACTGGGTTTTTTGTGGCCTGAGTCAGCACGTTTCCTCTTTCATTTGGTTAATGAGGATTTAGAAATACAGAACCTTCCAATTTGAACTTCTCCTACAAACTCCTTCAACTCTCTCCCTTGACAGATGAGGAAACAGAGGCCAGATTGTTTCCTCCAGATTACCGTCTCTCCTTCAATTAGCATTATCAGCTTGTTCCTATCAAGGAACCAACAGAACTCGCCTGATAAGGGTCCCTGTCATGAATGCCACAGAGATTTCTCAAAAGAGAAATGACAGTTGTAATAATACATTTTTATATTATGAATAAGTTTATAATATAATGCTAATATACCAGGCACTGTTTTAAATGTTCCAGATCCGGTTACTATTACTTTTTTCGCCTTCCAGTTTTGCCTTCTCTTGAATTGACTTTTTCTTCTTTTTCTAATTTCATGTCCAATTCTGGAGAAAGTATATGAACTATGTTTATTACTTCAGGGATTAAACTAAGTAGTTTAGCATACCGATTTAACATAAAGTCTGAAGTTAATATCTCTACCTTGTTCCTAAATAATCAAGAACCTTGGACAATTTTAATTCCGGGATAAGCACAGTATTAATTCTAATCTATATCCCTCCAAAATTGGACGGCTGTGGTACGCAGTTCCCATACACCCTCATACTGACCACCAGGTTCGCTCAACATTCCTTCTTGATCACAGGCTTGTCATTTTTCATTCTGCTGAACTACATTCTTTAGGATTTCCTTTAGTGAATGTCTTTGGGTGATACATTCTCTCAGGTTATTGATGAAGAGGGGTTGTTTTTATTGATTTTCTCTGTTTTGTTTGCCTGGAAGTAGTCCTCATATAACCCCTTTTCTTTGCAATGCAGCTTCCTTGGATGTGGGATTTTAGATTTAGATAGCTGTGTTCTCTTTCTTAGTTGTTCTTACAAATTGTCAGTGTAATTGCCCAGATTTTAGTTATTTTTTTCTTTTCCCTCTGGCTAATTTAAAATGCTCTCTCTCTCTCATATATTTGTATTCTTCTGTTTCACTGTAATATGTCTAGGGGAGAATTTCTTTTCATGTATAATATTTGAGATTCACGGTGTTTCCTGGATCCAAGAAATATTGGCTCTTTTATATCTCCTTATTATATCTTTCAGAACTATGTTTGTTGGACTTTCACACTCTTGTCTCTTTATAACATGTCCCTCTTTTTATATCACTCTAATATATATGAATAATATCTTCAAATCTAGTTTTCTAATTCCTTCTTCAGCTATGTCTAGTTTCTTTTTAATGCACTAAGGTTTTTTATACAGATTTATGGAGGCATAATCAACAACATACAATAAATTGCACATGTCACAGTGTACACTTTGACAAATTTTGATATATGCACACACTCATGAAACCATCGCCACAACCAAGATAATAAACAAATCCTTCATCCCCCAAAGTTTCCTTATGCCCCTTAATAATGCTTTCCCTACTACTACCTCTCGTCGAGCAATCATTGATTTGTTTCTGTCATTATAGATTAATTTGCATTTTCTAGAATTTTATACGTAAGGAATTATCCAGTATGTTTCTTTTTTGATCTGATTTCTTTCACTCAATAAAATTATTCTGAAGTTCATCCATGTTGTTAGATCTATCAATTGTCCACTTATTTTATTGCTGAGTAATACTCCATTGTATGGATATACCATACTTTGTTTATCTTCTCACTTGTTGGACATTTCCAGTTCTTAGCTATTACAAATAAATTGCTATAAACATTCATGTACATCTTGCTATAGACATGTGTTTTATTTTTCTTGGGTAAACATTTAGGAATGGAATAGCTGAATTATATAGTAGGTATATGTTTAACTTTTTTAATATGGAATATTCAACTTTTTAAAAAGATACTTGCCAAAAGTTTTTCAAAGTGGTTGTACCATTTTTCATTTCTACCAGCAGTGATTGAGAGTTCCACTTGCTCTGTATCCTTCTCAGCATGTAGCAGTATAAGGCTTTTTACCTGTAGCCATTCTAGTAGATATGTAGTTGTATTATATTGTCATTTTAATTTGCATTTCTCTAATGACCAATGACACTGAGAGTCTCTTCCTGTGCTGCCCATTTTCCTTGGAATTCAACCTGTATGAATTTTTTTGAAATCTGAATTAAAGTTAAATTCCTTCAATAAAATTTGCATTTCTTTCTTTTAATTGCCTGGAATGCTAGACAATAAGTTACAATTTTAGCTTAGACTTCTGTCCAAGATGGAGGCATTGGTAGATACACTTTGCCTCTTCGCACAACCAAAAGAAGGACAACAACAAATTTAAAAACAAAAATCAACCAGAACTGCCAGAAAATCGAACTGTATGAAAGTCCGACAACCAAAGAGTTAAAGAAGAAACGTTCATCCAGACTGGTAGGAGGGGAGGAGATGGGCAGCAGGGTGGAGAGGACGCACAGCAAGGCAGTGGCTAGAGGTCCCACATTTGCCTGTGGATAAACCAGGAGGAACAACCAGGGAGCGAGACACACCGTGTAACCCTGGGTTCCAGTGTGGGGAAGCACAGCCTCAAAACCTCTGGCTGTAATAACCTGTAGGGGTTGCAGTGGCAGGAGAAACTCCCAGCCTCACAGAAGAATCTGTTGGAGAGACCCACAGAGTGCTAGAACATACACAAACCCACCCACCCAGGAATCAGCACCAAAAGGGCCTATTTTGCTTGCAGATACTGGGGGAAGTTAATGAAAGCTGGCTGAGAGCCAAGCAAGCAGCATTGTTCCCTCTCTGACCCTTCCCACAAATATAGCACCACAACCCAACAAAGTGGGTTGTCCCACCCTGACAAATACATAAGGCTCCTCCCCTTACAGCATGACAGGTGTGCTGAGACACAGAAATATGACACAAATGAAAGAACAGATCAAAGCCCCAGAAAAACAACTAAGCAATGAGGAGATAGCCAACCTATCAGATGCAGAGTTCAAAACACTGGTAATCAGGATGCTCACAGAAATGGCTGAGTATGGTCCCAAATAGAGGAAAAAGTGAAGGCTATTAAAAGTGAAATAAAGAAAAATGTACAGGGAACCAGGAATGAATGGAAGGAAACTGGGACTCAAATCAACAATCTGAAGCAGAAAGAAGAAATAAACATTCAACCAGAACAGACTGAGGAAATAAGAATTCAAAAATATGAGGAAAGGCTTAGGAATCTCTGGGACAACTTCAAACGTTCCAACATCCGAGTCATAGGGGTGCCAGAAGAAGAAGAGGAAGAGCAAGAAATTGAAAACTTATTTGAACAAATAATGAAGGAGAACTTCCCCAATCTGGCAAAGAAAATAGACTTCTGGGAAGTCCAGAAAGCCCAGAGAGTACCAAAGAAATTGGACCCAAAGAGGAACACACTGATGCACATCATCGTTAAGTTACTTACCCAAGTTTAAAGATAAGGAGAGAATCTTAAAAGCAGCAAGAGAAAAAGAGACAGTTACCTACAAAGGAGTTCCCCTGAGACTATCAGCTGATTTCTCAAAAGAAACCTTGCAGGCAAGAAGGGGCTGGAAAGAAGTATTCAAAGTTATAAAAGGCAAAGACCTACATTCAAGATTACTCTCTCCAGCAAAGCTATCATTCAGAATGGAAGTGCTGATAAAGTGCTTCCCAGATAAGGTAAAGTTAAAGGTGTTCATTATCACCAAGCCCTTATTATATGAAATGTTAAAAGGATTTATCTAAGGAATAGATCAAAAACTATGAACAGTAAAATAACAACAAACTCACAACTATCAACAACTGAGCCCCAAAAAATGAAAACAAAAACTAAGCAAACAACTAGAACAGCAACAGAATCAGAAAAATGGAGACCACACGGAGGGTTTTCAGTGGGGAGGGGGAGGGGAAGAATGGGGGGAAGGTTACAGGAAATAAGAAGCATAATTGGCAGGCATAAAATAGACAGGGGGAGGTTAAGAATAGTATAGGAAACAGAGAAGTTATATGTAGAATCCATGGACTTGAACTAAGCGGGGGAATGCTGGAGGGTTGGAGAGGTGCAGGGCAGAGAACGGATAAAGAGGGGGAAATTGGGAAAACTATAATAGCAGAATCGATAAAATATACTTTAACAAAAAAGAAATATAAGTTTCAGCCCTGCTAAGTTTCAAATTGGGTGCTGGTTGATGAATTTCAGAGCCACTGATTAACAGTAATATAAGTATTATATATCAAATGCCTCCTCTGTTTCAGGTGTTTCGCATGTACAACCTCTGATCCTCACAATAACCCTACAAGTAGCTGTTATTCTTTTCATTTAACAGATAAAGCAACTAGGATTAAATTGTTCAAAGTCATACAAGTAGTCAGCAAAGGAATATGAACTCTGCTCTTTGCACACAATCCTGATCTCCCTTTTCAAACTGAAGAGACTTTTTTCTTAATTTGAGAGTACACAGTGGCTTTTAAATTTACTAGCAGGCACTAGAAGTGGCAAAGGGGTAAGGTTTTCCACATTAGTCCCAATATATAGGCTCCCATCACCTCGACCCATAGCCCTGACATGTTTCTTCATCAGATTTAAAATGCTCTGCAGTGAAGTAGTCAGGCAAAAACTGACTTCATAACGTCAGTAGTTAGAACTCCAGGATCTCCCTATTTCCCTACTATTTCCAAAGCTGCAGGTGATCTTTATTTGCATGAAACACAAAACCAATTAATTCCTTCATCTGATGTACCTAATGACACTTTCTTGCAACTGCAGCCTTGCCATGTCGTTTTTTCTTCATTTTGGGGGTTGGTGGCTTTTGTCCTTAGCAGCTGAGGCCTTTGTCTTTATCTGGGTTTGCAATCAGGAAGCTGTGATACTTCCTGAGACTGTTCGGGGTACAATTTACACAATATAAATTGAGTTCACTTTCTTGACTTTGGAACTGCTCTGGGCTCCTGAAAGGGCTGGCTGTGCTTTGTTCAGCTTTCTACAGGTTGAATCCAGCAGTTGGTAAGAACAAACCTCTGTGGTTTACAACTACTTGTGCTTCCTCAGCAACAAACGTGGAGAATTTGGAAAGAAGGCGATGATTAGGATTGACGTCTAGAAAACCGTTAAGAAGGGGAAGTTCATCAACTCAGTGGGAGTAAATCTCCAAACCACCTTCAGAATGCTAACACGCACACACTGTTTCTCATTGCCATGACCAATCAGCAGGTTGTTGAAGAAAACCAACTAATACCAGAGGCAGAGAGAAGGTAGAGAAGAATCATTTTCAGATATTCAGATCCTTTGACCAAAAAAAGAAAAAAAAAAAGGAGTCAGGAACGGCATTGAGTTTGTGTGCTAGGAGTCTTGTTTCAGAGTCTTCTTCCCCAGGGTCCTTCCTGCCTTTGTATCATTTTGGTGGAGGACTTCGGGGGGTAGGAGAGGGACAAATACACAAGTCGAAGTCTGTGTGAGCAGATTTGGTGAATGGAAATGGGTGAGCACGGGGGTGGCCTGAGCTTTAGGATCAAGTCTGAATTAGTTCAGCTTTGCCAGTCTCCATACAAAAGGATGATACAGAATGAAATGTTTACTCACTGCCTGCCTGACCACCAGAGAATAACATAAACAATGCTCTTGATGGCTATAGTATGTCCTCTGCCAGTATTGCCAAGCCCCACAAAGGCCCTGTGAAGTGAATGAAGAGGGTTGGCATTACCATTTCCACAGAAAGGGGGGTGGGGTCAAATATCTAGGAATGAGACTGCCTGACTCATTAGGCTGAACTGTCCCTACCCATCATCCCTACAGAAGACCCGGATTCAAATCTTGGCTGCACCACTTAGCACCTGTGTGACCCTGGGCAATTCCTAGTAGGCATTGTGAATTGGGAAAATACAGGCAAAAAACTTGACACATTATAGGAGTTTAAGAGATGAATGTTCCCTTTCCTTCTCCCTCAGTTCACAGAGCCTAGATTATCATTATGTTTTCTATACTTGGAAAGGAACAAAAGTGTCTGAATATCCCTGAGGCGGGCAGACATGCAGTCAAACCACACTCCATTGAGGATGTGCTAAACAAGGTATTTAAGAAAGTGACCACATGGGGGAATAAAAGAGACATTTATAATGGCAACCAAAACAGAAAAACCCACAAGGACACAATGAAGACTGAAACCACAATAATCTCTAAATAGAGAAGTAATAATTGTAGCCTATATTTAAGGGTACGGGAAGCAAGGGTTTGGGGAGGGGAGTGCCTGCCATGGAGATCATGCTTATTATTTCCAAGTTTGTGGAGAGAACTACAACTGATTTTTTTCTTATCCTTAGTCAAAAAATATTTTAGGCCTTTGTAGTCTTATCAAAAAAGTATGCAAATAAAAGAAGTAATTAAAAGTGATGCTGAGGGAAATGGGCTAGGGCTGTACATGTAATACCAATGATATTAATAAAATTCTAGTTTTTAAGTTTGGGCTGGGGTCATGGTTATTCATTATTATACTCATAACTTACAGTTTTCATTACATGTATTCTTCTTTATATAACAAATGTTACATGGTACAAATTTTTTAAGTGAAGTGGAAATTGCTCCATGAGTTCCACAGCAATAAAAATGAGACTACTCAAGATCTGCGATGAGATTCTGTCTACAAAAACGGCATATGTAATCTCACTTCCCAAGTGCTGCCAGAAAACATATTTGCACTTCTGATTTCCAAATCAGTGAGTTGGTGAACAAACAGAGTATAGCTTTGCCTCTGGACATCAGTGAATTGCTAGGTCAGGTGTCTCATACGACTGCACTTAATCGGGGACCCAGAGAAGCCCAGTCTCCACCAGGCAACTCAGCTCCCAGGGCACCGACGAGGGGATGGCTCCTGGCTCGGGAGAGGTGGACTGTGAGCTGTAGCCCTCAGCAGTGAATGTACTTTCTTAAATATGCTTGCGATTGTTTTAGAAAAGATACTTCTCTTAATTCAATGAATGTGATTTAATAGTAAGATTATCTGGTTTCCAGAATAAAGATTTGTCACAATCTAATTGAGAAATAAAATCAACCAATGTCATGAGCTGCCCCCAAAGAAGGATGCAAATAATCTGAGATCATACTTGAGTGCCAGCCTGCCTCATTCATCCTCTGGAAAGAGAAATACAGTCATTCATGGAATTCTGTTAGGAGTCAGTGAGAAAACGTATGCAGAACACTTAGCACAGTTCTTAGCACAAGGTAAAATCTTAATAAGTAGCAGTTACTAATATAAGAAGATAATAATAAAAAATATTAACAATGGTAGGGCTATTTTGAGTGCCTACTCTGCACTAGGTTTTTGACATATGTGATATGTGTTTGCTTCCTTTTTTTTTTTGCTGAAGATTTATCTTACAAATTATGTTTAATTTGTAAGATGGGGTGGTGAGTAAAGGAAATCAGACCTTTTAAAGAGACAATGATCACAGTGAAACTGAAAGCATAAACTAAAGAGAGATCAATCACACCTTTTTTCAGGGAAAATAAGTGCTTCAGGGCATTCAGATTTTATTTCATATACAAATAAGGAGTAAAGCCAACTCCAGATACTCCAAAGAGACAGTTACTCTCTAGTCTGGAAATGCCCGCTCACACTCTGAAACTGACCATTGTCCATATAAACGCAGTTTGGCCCATCTCTACCGCGATAATGTGGAGAAAGCCCAGCTCCACTGAACGCGGACAGTGGACGCTTCCCCGCCTGGACGAACAGTAGCTGCCGTCTCAGTTTTCACCTTCCTGGGCCTCCAGCTTAGGTCAAACCTCGAGGTCTGTTATTGGCCTCTGGCTTGTTATTCTGAAATTCCTGGTGTCAACAGTAGACTGAATGAAAACATTACCAAATAGGTAAATATATACCATATTTTTCAGAATATAAGACACACTTTCCCCCCCCAAATTTGGGAGGAAAATGGGGGTGCATCTTATAGTCCGAATGTAGCTTACCTGAGTTTTGTTTACATTTACATTGGTGAAATATTATGTTATTTATGTTATTAAATATTTTACCACATTTTTTGCTTCAATTTTTTTTTCCTATTTTCCTCCTCTAAAACCTAGGTGCGTCTTATGGTCCAGTGCATCTTATAGTCCGAAAAATATGGTAGATGCATTTATTAACATACTTCCCTCAAGAAACCCTATTGCCCTGAACTTAGGCTGAATTAAATAATTTTAAATCATATTCATTAAAAAAATAACTACTTTATGCCAGACACTGTTATAGGCCCTGAAGATGCAGCAGTGAATAAAGCAGGCATGATTGCTCACTGTAGAGTCTAATAACCAATGGGGAGTCACATAATAAACAAGAAAATAAATAAGTAAACTACATATCATCAGAACATAGAGAAAAGAAGGTAACTTGTGAACACAGTCACTCTGACACAGCCCAGCCTTTAGGGAAGTCCTCTTCAAGGCTACCTAGGTCTGAGGTGTACATGGCCTTGGCCCCTCTCTGTTGGTTGCCTAGAATCTTAGGGAAGGAGCCCAAGGGGACATCACTTTTCACAGCATGAGAACTGGAAGAGGAGATAGGAGGAAGTTTCATGGCCGCGTGAGCATTTGCACACACACCCAGTAAGTGGGTTGAGTTACGGGCACCATGACCTAGGGTAAGTAAGACTACACCCTGGGAGAGGCGGTCATCTTGATTCTTGGTAACGTCAGGAAATAAATAAACTTCCCAGAGGGATAAACCTCATCTTGCAGGTGTAAACAAGTGTGGGCTAGAAAATCCTTGGGGGAACCCTGATTACTGTTCTTCCCTCTTGGACTGGGAGAGATCATGTCCAAGCTGGGTGTTTTCAGGGCCCAGGCAGGGTTTTGACAATTATAGAATTTAGATGGTGAGAGCTGGAAAATCCCTCCTCTCTTTATAAAGAAAGAAACAAGCTCAGAGACGGAATAAGCCCCAGTTTAAAAGCTGCTTAAGGTTCTGAAAAGACTGGCTAAATGCTTACCAGTCCCATTTTTTTTCTTGCTGACACAAAGGAAAATTACATTTCCCAGCCTCCTTTGCAGTTAGATTGGGACCATCTGTTGATGTTCTAGCCAATGAAATGTGAAGAGAAGTCATCTATCCATTGCCCAGTCTGTCTTTATAAAAGTCCCATATGATTCTCTAACCACTAACTATCTTCATTCAGTAGCCAGTTTACTGCAGATTATCCATTCATCAGGGGACTACAAGAAATCTCTGGAAGATGGCAACACCGCAACCAACCAACGACAAGATAGAAGGTGCTCAGATCTCTTAATCACCTATGAAAGCAGCAACCCGAACACACTCAAACCAGTTGTGACATGGATAACAAATAAACTGTATTTTGTAAGCCACTGAAACTTTGGAGTTATTTGTTACAGCAACCAGTGCCTTTTATTTACTCTGACACATACACTGGCAGTTTAGAGACTGTGATGATTAATTTTATATGTATCAACTTAACTAGCTCATGGAGTAGTCAGACATTTCGTCAAACATAATCCTAGGTTGTCTGTGAGGCTCTTTACGGACGAGACTAATGTTTGAATCGGTAGACTGAGTAAATCAGGTTTTCCTTCCTAATGTATGTGGGTCTCACCCAACCAATTAAAGACCACCAACTGAAGAGAATCAAAAGGCTGTAAGGAAACTTTGTCTGACTGACTAATGAGGTGCGTCGTTTATTTTCTAAGCTCTTAGACTAGGACTTATACAATAAGCTTTCCTGGTTCTCAGGCCTTTGGAATCAGCCTGGAACTACCATATTTTTCAGACTCTAAGACACAATTTTTCCCCCAAATTTGGGAGAAAAATGGGGGTGCATCTTATAGTCCAAATGTAGCTTACCTGGCTATTTACATTTACATTGGTGAAATATTATGTTATTTATGTTAATAAATATTTTACCACATTTTTTGCTTCAAAAAATTTTTTCCTATTTTCCTCCTCTAAAACCTAGGTGCGTCTTATAGTCTGAAAAATACGGTACATATACCACAGGCTCTCCTTCCTGGGCCTCCAGCTTGCTGACTGCTCATCTTAGAAACTTCTCAGCCTCTGTGATATCACACAAGCCAAGTTCTTACAAACAAACAGACAAACAAATTAATAAATAGATGCATATTGGTTGTTTCTCTGGAGAAACCTAACATGGAGACTATGTGTCAGAACTCCTGACTCCCAATTCAATGATCTTTTTCACTAAACTATTCTATTTCTCCAAGCTAATAGAAGACTCTTTAGGGAACTTCATACCTACTTTCCATACCTGGAACTTCCCAATCTTGGACCAACAGTGGGCACTGAAAAAGAAATCTCCATGTGGACACCAGGGGATACTCACTGATACACGAAGTATAGGTTTGAGGGCGCCCTGGGAATCGGCTAAACCTCTGGCTCTGCTGCTTGGACTGCAGTGTGTCTCCCAGTCCACTACCCACATTCCATGTGCCTGGTAACAGCACATGTGTCCAGCTGTCTGTCAGCCAGAGGACTCTATCTTGATCGGTGCTTCTACATACCTAATAATGACCTCAGGCTTGAGTTGTAAATCATTAAATAAAAGTTAAGTTTTAGTGTTCTGTGACTTTGCTATGATCTGATTTTTTAAATGTTGTAGTATACGTGTGATATAAAATCACAGTCCATCGACACAAACTTATAAGCATCTACTGACTGCAATTGATTACTCCCATTCTCTCTGAAGCACAGATGGAGAGATAGATTTCTAGATGGAATAGCTAGTCACAAAGCTTCCGCCTTGGGCAGTAGGTGAAATGGAATAATCTGGAGTTTTTCCCTATAACTTCCTAATGTTAACTCTCTTTTGAGTGAAGACACACTTGCAACATATCTCTAGAGTTGCCAGTTTGGATTGTAAACCCTTAGGAAAAAAAAGGAAGGACTTAAAATGAGAGAACCTTTAGATTGAAAAAAATTAGAGTTCATCGGATTTTATCTTTATTTACAATTTTTTATTTTATATGTTTTTTATATGGTGCCCAAGCACATGATGTAACCAATAACCATACAAAGATAAGTCAGAGAGGGGACATGCCAAAATGTGATACTGTGGTGGGACTCCCTCCGTTCAGCTAAGTTCTTGTTAGTCTTGATTGTTAGAGACCCTTGAACTATATAGTTGCAGTACAAGGAAAGAGGAAGTTGAGTTTGTGTGAAATCTCTGGGAAGGTATGTCCAAGAGGTGATATGCAAACAAATCTATGAACAGTTAATGAAAAGGTGGTTCCTGGCTCTTCCAACGAGGCATAGGTGATATCCAGTCAGCCTTCCTTACCCGCAGAACAACTAAGGAACTACCAGTGCAGCAAAATCTTACAGAGTCATGCCAATCAGTTCTATTTCTCAGAAAGGGTGACCTAGGAAATCATCTAATTCATGTCAAAAGGCAGAACTGAAACTATGCTTCCTAATTTACCAAAAATAAAAAATCCTCAATTAAGTTTATAAAACTAACATCAAGAAGCCAATCTGACTTCCTGCTTTTGTTTCTCCTCTACAGTTACAACAAATTCAAGCCTAACCAACCTTGCAAGTTAGGATCCTTCCTCGAATACCAGAGAATGAACTGGCTGAGTAAAGTCGTATCTTACTCTTTTGGCCAGAGTAATTGAATATTTTTCTCTCCCCTGTGTGTGATCAAAAGGCCAGGGGCTTTAACACACATACACACACACACTCAAATGGTATCAGAAATTAAAGTTTCAACTGGAAATTATATTTTAGTTATATCTGAAAGACTTTAAAAAGGTAAATAATAGTCAGTTGATGCTGTTTACAAAGCTACCTGAAACATAAGGATATAGAAAGATTTAAGATAAAATGATAGACAAAAATACTATGTAAAAAACAACCAAAGAAAAGCAGGAATTACTGTTATTGTCAGTAATTAGAACACATACATTCTTTTCAAGCACACGTTTTCTATGAAAATTGACCATGGACAGAGCTACAAAATAAATCTCAACAAACATCACAGAATTAATCTCATGCAGTTCATATTCTCCAATCAAATTTTAATTAAATTATAATTCATTAATAAAAATTACTGGAAAATGATTAAAAATGTTAAATGCACTCTAAAATAATACATCTGAAAAGTAAGACATCTTACTAAATAAGACACAGAATACTATAATTTTTCATTCTACTTCATACTATTTCCACTAATTTTTAAATACTATGGCAATTAATTTGAAAACTTAGAAGAAACAGAACATTTCCTAAGATATATAATCTATTATAGCTGGTTTTATAAAGAAAGTGAAAACCTAAATAGACCTATAGTCACTAAAGCTTAAGATATACCCTCCCCCTTGTCTTCTTTTTACCAAAAAAAGAGGCCCAGATGAGCTCTATCAAACATTCAAAGAACACATAATCCCAAGAGTTCACAAACTGTTCCAGAAAACAGAAAAAAAGAAAGTGCTGCCCTATTCAGTTTGAAATGAGTTAAACCTTGACATCAAAGCCACATGTGGCCAGTATAAGAAAGATTTATAAGCCAATTTCACTAATAAGCATGAATACAAAATCCTTAAGTTCAGCAAGCCAAATCAGCAATGTAGTTTTTTGAAATGACCAAGTTGGGGCTTGTTCCCCACCAGAATGCAAGGACAATCTAATATTAGAAAATCTATAAACGTCATTGGCCATATTCACAAGTTAAAGAATTGAAGCCATAAGATTTAGAAACTAAATAACACACCTCCTCAACAGATACCCAAAATCATACGTTAAAAATAAAAACCCATGCACACAATCAGAAATTCTTACCAAATAGAAACAAAAATTCTTAACCTTATTTTTTAAGGGTTATCTACCAAAACGTACCCAAAAAATCACACTAAAAAGTGAAAAGTTAAAAGCATTTCCCTGGAAGTTAGGAATAAGACAAGGATGCCTGCTTTTATCCCCATTCACTATAGTCTTGGCTAGTACAGTAGGTCAGGAAGAGTACATTGGAAACAGCAAAACAAAGCTGCAGTTTTTTGCATATTACATGATTATCTTACATAGCAGATCTAAAATAATTTGCAACAAACTAAAAAGAAGTTTCGATAAAGTTGCAGGATACAAAATCAACATACAAAAACCCCCGATAATTTTGTTTCCACACTATAGCAGCAGATAGAACTATGAGAGCAATAAACAAAAAAAGGAAAAGAGAAAAAAAGAAAAAAATTGTGCCAAAAACATAAAATGTCATTGAAAGACAGAGAAAAAACCTAAAAAATTTAACAGTATACCATATTTATAGATGAGAAGAATCAATATCAAGATCATTTCAATTCTCCCCAGTTAAATAGTAAATGTAGCACAAATGAAAATTCCAACAGAGTTTTTCTCAAGCCAGAGCAAAGGGCCTGAAGTAGCTAACAAATTGCTGAAGAGGTTGGAGCAAGTCAGAAGGAGGCCTTCCCTACTCGCAGCTAAGATTTTATTAGAAGTTTAATTAAGACACTATGATATTTGCACAGAGGTGGACAAAAGGACTTATGGACTAGATCAGGAAGCTCAGAGACAGAACTGTACAGGAACAGAAACTCGACCTATGACAGAGGTACCATTACAAACCAAGGGGGGGGGGAATGTAATTTGCAGTAGATAATGTTGGAGTAATTGTTATCTATGTGGGAAATTTTTAAAAATTAGATCCTATTTCACACCATATAGACAAAAGTAGATTAAAAAGCTAATATTATAAGCAAGTATTTTAACACTTTTAGAAGAAAATACAGGGGGTGAGCTTATGACCATGAATAAAGGAAGGTTTTCTTAAGATATAAAAAGGATAAAACATGAAGGAAAAGATTGATACATCTGACTACGATAACACACAGACAAAACAAATTCTCTCTTCAACCAAAGTAAAAAGGCAAGCGACAGACTAGGAGATGCGTTAACACATTTAACAAACAAAACAGTAAGTACTTAAAATACATTTTTAAAATAAATTGATAAAAAGCAAGCAACCCAACCAAAAAGTGGACAAAGTACACACACAGGCATCTCGCAGAAAAGAAAACCTATTAGGCCAAGAAACTTATGAAAAGCTAGTCAACCTCACTAGCAATGAGAAAATGCAAATTGCAGTAACATTTCACATTCATCTGATTGGCAAACGTTTTAAAATCTGACAATACCAAGAGTTGGTAAGATGTAGAGCCACAGGAATATTCCTACACTATTGGTAGAAATGCAAACTGATAGAATCACTTCAGAGAACGCTTTGGTAATATCCAGCATTTCCGGGAATACACGCTAAAAGAAGCGCTTCACAAGGAGCTATGTAAAAGGTCGCTTACTTCGGAACTGTTTGTGACAGGGAAAACTGGAAATAACCTCACTCTTCCAACAAAATACACAAATAATCACCAAGTATCCATGCGACGGAATTCTATATACAGCAGTTAACACAAATGAACAAATGCGCATATACCAACATGGAAACACCTCAGAAACAAAGTGTTGAGCAAAGAAAAATTAAAATGCAAGGTGCATAAAGATATATATGCTGTGATAACACTTATATTAAGTTAAAATATGCTGAACAGTATTATATATTGTTTATACCAATCTGCATAAAGTAAAGGTATAAAAATATTCATGGCGATGATATGTACCAGTTTTGGGAGAGTGGATGCCTCTGTGGAGACAGGCAGGGAACTGGGTTAGGGAAAAACATTTTCCAGAAGCTATGCCTGTAATATTTTATTTCAAAAACAAAATCAGAAATAAATGTGGCATACTAATTTTATTGTATTATTCTCTGTAATTTCCCATTTGAAATATTTTATTTAAAAAGTGAATAACTTTAAGGTAAAACTTCAGCAAAGACTATCTTAATGACTGATAAAATTCCTAAGAAATACTCAGATTTCATTAAAATTTAACCATAAAAATGGTCAAAACTCTCATTATAAAATATAAATACAAAAGTTGGCAGAAGTAAGTTTAGTTGTGAGTACATGAAAGAGTTTATTCTTATGTCATTATCTATTAATTACTGTGTTATTTTCCATATGAACAACTGTAAAGCTACTTTTGCCCATCCCGGATTTCAATTTGAGGTGTGCGTCCATAGTATAAATAAGAAAACTATCTAGAAATGAACTTTAAATACCCTGATGACAGGAGAAAAATATAAAATGTGCCTGTACACACGTGGGTAAAAATCAGAAAGGAACACACACACACACACACACACAAACATAAACTATTTTATTTTTAAAATTTGACTCAATGAATGAAATATTATTAAAATAAATGTATCATATACTTCCTGAAAAGTGTTTACTGTAGAAATAATATAGCAGCAGAGATTTAAACAAATAAAGCTCCAGAAATGCAGAGCAAAGAGTAGACAAGTCCTTTTGGGCCTTCCACTGAATTTGTCTTTCTGTTAAACGATCCAGTTAAACAAACAGGCGCACAACAAAATGACTTGGGTCAAATCACTATTGCCACCCAATTTTTGAGGGTAATTGCAGTCAAGAACTCGCCCAGGAGAGATCCTTTGCTGTGCCTTTAATTAAGGCGGGGCTTTTAAGACTCAATTGTTCCATTCGTGTCTCAAATCAATCAGATGAAATTCACCTTTTACGTGGCCTGAATCCTGATAGCTCGGCACACTCGATAGGTAATTTAATCATCTCTGGTGTAGATGAACGCAAACTCAAATTAGCTACTGAAAGAGTTGGTCTTCTCTGAGATAGCTGTGCTTTTCCACTTTTATGCAAGAGCTGAGCTTCACCAACTGGCTGGCTGGAGGTGTTATTAAAAATTTAGTGAAAGAAACAAAGGTGTGCTCTGGTGTCTCCTGTTACCCTTTCTACTGTTACCCCGGCAGACAAAAGGCATAGGGCCTGCCTCATGAATAATGTGACACGGAATATTCACCATCTATTTTTAATGGAGTCAAGTAATAAGAGAGATATTTGCAATCTTCAAATTTCACACAGTAACAGGCGCAGTAATTTGTTTTGATTCTGCACTGGGGATACCAAGGGTTTTTGTTTGGTTGTGTGTTCGTTTTGTCTTCCAAAAAAGGCATATCATGAACATAAAAATTAAAAGTCCACATGCACAGCATAATCAGGGATTATGAAAATGGACCAAAAGTTCTAAATATCATAAGGGGAGAACAGGATAGGAATAGGACCGACAAGTAAGTTTCAATCAGTTCTACTTACCTCTCCACGCGACTTCTTCACTTTTCAAACCAGGGAGCAAATAATCAACCAGTGTACGTGGTGAATTCTGTGGGAAGGAAGTTTGTGATCTTTATTCACTGGGAACTCTGCTTCTCAGAACACTAGAAAGAGGTTCCCGGATCCTATAACTGTTCACCCATCAGTTCTGGAAAATTATCTTAAAATTGCATTACAGAGCATATAAGTTTAAATTTTGAACGCAAGTAAACTGACACGGAAAGACATCGTGTTGAGAAACAAGTGAGGGCAGCCAAGGACTGAGATTTTTGGAGAACCTGGAAAGAAGCAGTGCCAAAGCCCCTGTGACCCCCAGCTCAGTGTCCTCTATGTTCTGTTTGTTTCCTGGGCCTTCAAGCGACTTCCCTTCCCTTTGTGCTGTGGAGAGCAGAGCCAGCCAGGATCAAGCAGGAGTTTATTTTGTCTGCTTAGTCACTTAAGACCTCACCAAATATCGCTCTCCTACTGTGTGCCAGGCACTGTTCTAGAAGGTTCAGCAGTGACCAAATAAATAGAACTCCACAGGACATTGTGGTCACCACTGTACCCAGAACTGAGAACAGTGCCAGGCACACACTAGGTGTGCAATCAATATGTGTGAGGTTGATTTGAATAGAAATGGACAGTCTGCAGGTGGTCGTCATGGGCCATTCATACCCTGTCTGGGAATTATTAGAAAAGGCACAGGTAATTGGGATTTAGGCCAGGACCTTACTCTAGTTTAAGGGATTGATTTGTGCAAGACATTCCCACAGGTGGGATAGAGCCAGGAATAACCCAGATTCCAATTTCACTGCCCCTCATGTATCTTTAGATTCCCAACTTACCTCAAGTGAGGCAGCTAACCAATCTCAGATACTATCTTTCCTAGCTACTCTCCACAGACTCAAAGCAGGCAGGGTTGTAGTGGGATGATACAACCGTGTCTAAAGTTTAAAGTCAAGGAAACCAGCATCAGGGAGGTCAAAGGATTTGACCGAGTTACATGATGTACTGGCGATAGAGCTGTGACTAAGATTCAGTCTCTGGACCTAAGGCTTGTGATCTCAGAGTCTTCTGTTCTATTAAAAAACAGCCCTGAAACGCTCAGAAGAGCCTATGCATGTGTGGGACCATCAGGAAGTCTGCTAGGCTGGAGCTTAGTGTGGAGCACCGAAATTTCCTATGAAGAAATAAAGATCTCTGAGGAGTAGAAGAAAAGAGAAAAGCATAGGAAAACCAGAGCAACTGGATTTTACTCTCTTCTGGATGTTGGCTCTTCTGTGCTACTTCTGTAGTTTCCTTCAGTGCCAACTCCCCCTGCAGACTAAAACAAGGGTCTTTCACAAATTCCCTGCATAAATGAAAAAGCAATATGTAAGAGTCTTAATACTTTATTAACTTAAAACATCACTCTAATAAATATGTATTAACAAACATAATGCATTCCAGAGGACCTAAAAAACATTTATAAACCTCAACAAAGGAAATTACCACTTTTCTTCTCCGTGGTACACATGGAAGATAGAAGAGCTGAAGACAGAACCTTCACTCCCACATGCCTGCTAGCTTAGACATCTTTAAAAAATCAGCTTAACAATAAAAAAACTGAATATACACACACATCTTTGAAGTATCTCTTCAGCTATTTTTTCTTATGCTTGACAAAAGCCAAATGGGTCAGAAGGGAAGGTTCAAGACTCTATTTTGTCTTCTTGGAATTCCTTTGGAGGGAAAGAACAGATCCAGCCACTTGGAGGTGTGAATGTTAGTTTTTGAAGTGGATGGTGGGGGGGGGGGGCAGAGGCTGTGACCTTAATCTCTGGCTCCACAGTACCTAGCATAGGGTAACCAGTGGTCAACAAATGTTTGCAGTGGATGGATGATACTGTGTCCAAAGGTGCTGCTCTGCACTTCCGCCTCCTCTGAGGAAGCCTTCACAGGCCTCCTGGAGACCTCTGATCTCTTCTCAGCAGCAAGCCCACTTTTCTTCACCTCTTCCTTGGGACAGGCCGTACAGTGTATCTCGCAGTTTCAGAAGTATGAAACTCCTTCCCCAAGTCCGTTTCTGAGCCAGTCTTCCAGTGGCAGAAATGACTCCTCCAAGATTTATAGGCAGCACCCAACAGAAAGGGGTCAACCGACTCCCCAGAAGGAAAAAAGAAAAATAACACTCATTCTTCATTCTATATTTTAAAAAATTAGCGTCTGTCTACCTTGTAAAGGTGATTCTTCCTCTTCCACACCAGTATCTGGGGTGGACCAGGAGGAGGGAAGAAACCGGAATGAACCTCCTCATTTTGGAGCAGGGCTGGGAATAGGAAGGACTGAGGGGCCCAAGATTTTATCTGAGCCCCTCTTGACTTCGAGTCTTCAGGTGTAGAGGAGCCCATTCCTTGTGTCCAAAGTACTGTGAGTCATTTGGTTCTGACTCCAGGACGAAGTTTGAAAAGGCAGCTGCAGGAAGTGAGGTGAAGAAGGAAGATCACGCTGCGGGGACCTGCAGCCTGCACTGGGGGGCCTGAGAAGTCAGAAGTGGGTGGTGGCAAGTGGGGAGGCTGCGCTCCCTAGTGTTGTGTTACAGCTGCTGTGGCCAGCCAGGGCACTCATTTGAGCCCATGTTGCGTCTCCCGGTGCCGCCTGAGGTCCACCTTCCTCTGGAAGCCCTTCCCACACAAGTCGCAGCCAAACGGCTTGAAGCCTGTGTGCTTGCGGCTGTGGGTGATGAGGTTGGAGCTCTGGCTGAATGCCTTGCCGCACACCTGGCACTTGTGGGGCTTCTCACCTGCAGGAACGGAGGGGGCGAGGGGAGGAAGTATGAGTCTGTGATGAAGCTAGAGGGGACTCACTGTGACCCACATGCTCTTGGCGGCAGCTGGCTGCACCACAGTCTAAGGCCTTCAAGTAACTTGAGGGTGATGCGTTGCAACACAAGTCCTGAGAAACCATGGGTGCACCAGGTGAAAGGGAGACTTTCTGAGTGGGGGTTCCCAGCCAAAGGCCTCAAACCGTTTCCTGTTAACAGGAAACACAGCAAAGACCACGTGCCCTCCCCGGGCTTGCAGCTGAATCCACCCTGGGAGGACTCCCCGGACTTGAGAAGCAGAGAGCTCCCACAGCAGATGTTCAACAGGAGAGTGTGGGGGTGGGGGTTGTCCTTCAACCATGTGACTACTCTAATTCAGAGGAAGTTTTCAAATCTGAGTTTCCAAGGGGGGGAGGGGGGCAGGGGGTGTTGTACGGAACTCAGCCTGTCTTCTTCCCTGCTCTTGAAGGACATTAGAATGCACCTGAAGTATGGACATTCTCAAAGTCTTATTTTTAAAAATTCACACTTGAGGCATGAATTATTCCTTAAGTTAGCTGATCCCTTTCTACCTTGATTTTATTTTTTTTTTATGAGGTTAATCAGAAGTTAACTCTTCACCACAGATGAATAAAAAACAGATTGAAAATGTTTTGTCTTTTCCCCCAATTCATGAGCTGTTTTAATGTTTGGGGAAATAGCATGGATTTCCAAATAGCCTTAGCATGGCATTATAGTCAGGGCTTGACCCTGGAAAAAATGCAAAATAGATGAAGTTTGTTTTTGAGGAATCCCCCGCTCCTTGCACGGCACCCTTTTCCGTCTGCATGCTTCAGATTTCCTTGATAAGGAACCACCCATCAAAACTTATCCTATCTCTTTAGGGTCAAACAAATCTGAGAAACGAATTCTAGCTATAATGTAAATGTTTGATAAGGGCTTAATGTTTCATTCAGTCAAGATCCTAGTTGCATTTTGATAAGCGTCTTGAATACCTCGACTAAAAGGAGTGAGTTACATGGAAATTTCGGGCACCAGGGCATGATTAAAGTAGGATATTTTTCTGGGTTTTCTGATAGGGGCATCTACACAACCCAGGCATATTTATAAACATTAAGGGCATGTTTGCAGTGTTAATTGGAACACTGTAATTTGTTTCAAATCAGTATTCATATTCTGAAAGAAAACAGATTTCTGGTTCTAAAGTCTTGTTGACTTTTAAAGACAGTACTCCTGGCATTAAAACTGCCACCTACACACAGTCAAAACACTAGGGAATGATGTTTTCCTGGAATTGGAAGCCAGAGCATTCCTCAGCCCCATGGCTGTTGGTAAATCATTCCATCTCTCTGGGTTTCAGGATGGTGACGTCAGCTCCTTCTACTGGGATGGGACAGCAGTGAGAAGCAAATAAAGTGACAGACTTGAAAGTACTTTACAAATTATAAAGCATTATGATAAGTAAAGAATTACCATTATTATGAACTTGCTGATGTTTTTAAGAGGGCAGTACGTGAATAGAAGCTTTTTTTATCTACCAACCCCCATGACTCTGAGAGTAGAATACAACAAACAGTGGTCAAGGGCATACATACTTGAGGTCAAACAGACCTGAAGTGAAGTCCTGGCAATGTGACCCTGAGCAGGTTCCCTAATCCTTCTGGGCCTCACTTTCCTCATCTCTAAAATGGGAATCGGGAATAGTCTCTACCTCCCAGAATTGTTGTGAGCATTAGGTGAGATAACACATTTACAAAGTACTAAGCAGAGAACTTAGCAACATTTACCATTGTCTCCCACCTCACTCTGAATAACCTCTTAGACTCTAAAGTGCAGCCAAGAGACCACACATAAGTCACTCCTCCAAAAGGCTAGGTGGGAGCCCAAGAGAAAGTCCTCAATCTCTAGGTAAACATTTACAGCAAAAGCTCAGAGAGGACCCTGGAGCTTCATATTTCACCCAGAGCGGCGGCATTTGGAGCAGCTGTGAAAATAGAGCAAAATATCCTTGCAAGGCTAGGGAACCTGCAGCCGGCCTGTTCTTCAGATATGATCCCAAATCAAGCCCCCTCTGTGGAGAGCCATGTATGTAAACAAACCTAAGAGAATCTACCTCACTTTCTTTTACACACCGCAGTGACTAGGCCTCATTTGCCACTCATTCTGGGGCCAGAAAATCACAGAGAAGGTGGATTATATTGGCCTCAGGGGAAAGAACATGGCCCTTGCTCCCCATCCCTCACTGGCTGTTTCCTACAAGCCAAGGGCCTTCAGCTCACCTGTGTGAATGAAGGTGTGCTTCTTCATGTCTGACTTCTGATGGAACCTCTTGCCACAGTACTGACAGGGGTAGGGTCTGGTGTCTGAGTGGATGAGGAGGTGTGTGGACAGCGTCGACGACCTCTTGAAACTCTTGCCACAGATCTTACAGTCAAAGCTCCGTTCCTGCGGAGAGAAAACGTGGCATTCCTGTTGCAGTGGCGCAGGCTGCCATGCTCCCCGCCACGAAGCTGACAAAATCCGGCCTTCCCTTCCTTCACACTCCCTTTCCTAACACCTGCCCCCTATTTTCTCTCCCACTGTGCATTTCCAACCTCTACCCTCCCCACCCTTATCCTCTTCCCCTTCAACATTTTTTCTACCCAAACACTTTTCACCCACAACCTCCACACCCCATGGCAAGAACGCATCCCCACCCTGCTTTTTTGACACCCATTTACAATAACTTCTCCACCCTCCTTGACCTGAGGCTTAGACCTCAGGCACTTGAGACGCCCCCTCCCTCCAGCCAGTGTGGGTGTTGAGAGAGATGAGAGAATGCTCTTTTCAGTAAATAAGTATCTGTAAGTCCCCATTGTCCTGTCATATTACTTGTGTACTAATTTGCTTATCTACCTTCTGTCAGCTCAACTGTAATCTCGGTGGGGGCATCCCGACAGGGACCTGGTGTGTTATAATATTCGCATGGGCCTACCACCTGGAAGCTGGGCAACAAATATTCTACAGGAATGAACAAAAGCAAATGACCTAAGACCTCTCCTTTGCAGTCGGGAGGGGTCAATGCAAATTAAATGACAGCCATTTGGTAAAGAAAGAAGCTGAGGGAAAGAAACAGAGCTAATAAGCATGACGTATCAGCAGCAAGAGCACATACCAACTTTCCTCAAACCCAAAGTAATGATCAGAATCGCCCTCTGAAGGCTCACAGTGACGTGACACCAAACTCGAGCGCTGAGCCGGCCCCCAGCCACCTTTTCCTACACAGTACATCTAGACTCTAGACAAGGGGACAGGGCCGAGGACAGTGGGGGCAGTCCGGGGACGTCCTAGGAGAAAGCCGCCAGGTGGAGAGCGGCCGGCGCTGCACGGAGAAGCAGGCGATCCCGGGAGGCGAAAGGCTAAGCGGGACACGCGTGGCCGTGCGCACCCCTCCCCCGTCCCTGCTTACCTGTGAGTGCACGGCTTTGTGCTGCTCCAGGCTCACCGCGTGCCCGAAGGTCTTGCCGCATATCTCACACGCAAAGGGCCTCGTGCCGCTGTGAGACCTGCGCACGTGCACCTCGAGCCCGTGCGGCGTGGAGAACACCTGAGGCGGGTGGGGCCGGGGAGAAGGCCGCTGAGAGGGGCCAAGGGGCGCGGACGCGGGCTGGGCGCGGACTGGGGGCGCGGGCGCTGGGTAGGCCGAGCCGGGCGCGCGGGAGCCTCACCTTGCTGCATTTGATGCACTTGTAGGAGCCGCCGCCCAGCAGCAGGCGGGTGCACAGCAGCTCCGACTCCACCTTGACGCCAGCGCCCTTGTCCGCGTGCAGCCCGTGGCTGCGCTCTGGGTACAGCCCGCCCGCTGTCGCCGTCGGCCGCTCGTACAGCCCTGCTGCCGCCGACCCGAAGTCGCCGTAGAGCCCCAGGCCCGCGCCGCCTCCTGCGCTGCCTCCCCCGGGCGCCCCGGCCCCCGCGCCGCCCGCCGTCCGCTCTGGGCCGTACAGCGCCGCGGGGTGGCCTGGCTCCGGGGTGCGCTCGCAGAAGAGGCCCAGGCCAGCGCCGCGCTCCAGGGCCGTGCACGGCCGGTAGCTCTGCACCAAACTCCGCAGGTCCGAACCCGCCAGGCCGCTCCACGAGTACGGCTTGAAGGGCAGGGGAAAGGGCTGCGTTTCGTCCAGCGATGGGCACACAGACTTCTCTGAGGCTGCGGAGACACAAGAGGGCGTCGGGTCAGGCTTCAAACGGACCGCCACGCGCCCAGCATTTGTGGAGCGCTCAGTGCGCCAGATGCCGCGCTGGACGCCAGGAACGCCCTCAGGATAAAACGCAGGCCGGGTCCCTGGGGCCTCGAGCACCACTGAAGGCAGCAAGAGAGCGCATAGACAATTACATGACAGCGGGTGAGGAGGTAGGTAAATCCTATGGCAGGACAGCGGAAGCTCACGTTTAGCGGGTCTTTCCTGGCCCGACCAGGGCACCTAGGGGTCCCACAGAGACAGGCGCACCGCGCCGTCTGTGCTTAATAAATGCTCGGAGCTGAGCTGCGAGGGAGGAGCAGGCGGCCACTACCCGGGCCCTGGACAGCGCACGTCGGCAGAGTGCCCTGCGCGGGCGCTCTCCGGCCCCTAGGTGTTCCCACTCCATCCCTCTTCTTTCCGGGATCGATACGGCGGGAAGGAGAGGACCAATAAAATGCAGCCCGGCCTACCCAAGACGCATCTGCCTGGGAAACAAACAAGAAAAAAAGAAGAAGAAAAAAAACCACTGGGAAGGCGGTATCATTCCTTAAGTTATTAAGTGCCCGTCCAGTGCAGGTAACAAAGGAACAGCGGGAAGGGGTTTGGGGCTTGACCTGCCTACCAATTACTACCCACTCCCATCCAGTTTGACAGAAATAAACCATCCAATTTCTTAGAAAATAATTTACAATTAAGGTTTAGCCTCAACTGTAAGGGCAATAGCTTTCCGAATTCGCAGCTTTCTGCAATCCCCAACCAACGTGAATTTTGCTAAAACCAGATCCCCAACATATACTTTCTCTAAGTGCAGACGGATTTACAAATCTGTTCACACACTGCAGACTGCAATCCAAGCTAGCCGCTTCGGAGAGAGGCTGCACCCCGAGTTTCCGTCGGAGAGACGCCCGTGGCGCCCCGTCCTGATGGGGCGGCGTCTTGCACAGTCAAAAGGAGCCCTCGGACCCTCGCCGGAGCTACAGGACAGGATCGGGGGTGTACTTTAAAACTAGCCAATGCCGTCTGCAAATAACCGGCCCTTGGCAGACCCGGCTGCTCTGCGCACGCCTTCCCCCGGCCCAAACTTAGGCACGCCCCACCCAAGGTGCTCTCAGTTTTCTCGAAACTCGGCTGTTGGCTGGAAATGAAACCAGCCTGCTGGTCCCCAGAACTGGGCCGACCAGGCAGAACGAAAAAAATAAAACGGGCCCCCAATCTGCGCCTGCTAAAACCCAGCGGGGGGCCGAGATTTTCTTCTGGGACGGGTCCCGCCCGCTTGGCGCTCAGCTCGGCCAGGACCCGCGCCGCGGGAGCGGGAGTAGCTTTCACCCGCGACGGCACCTTCCTCTCGTGCTGCCCAGGACTCCGTTTGTTTGGGACTCGCGGGGGGGTCTGGATTCTGGGAGCCCAGCTTCCTAAACAATCAACTCTGGCCAGAAAATGAAACGTCGACGTTGCTGTCGGTAGAGACGACTCATTTATTTTCTCTCATCCACCCGCTGCGCGCAAACAAACGAGGTGGGATGAACAGCTCAGGCCCCGCCACCCAGACCCAGGCAGCAGACCCCACGCGCGCCGCCCCAGTCCCGGAGAGGCCGGGCGCCTTCCCGCGGGGTCCCACGCCGCACGCACACGCTCCCTCCTCCAGGGAAGACTGTTCGCCATCCATTCAGCTTTTCTGCGCCCAAAGCCGCGCCGGTTCATTCCTCGCCCAGAGGTCCCCGCCACCCGCGCCCCAGAACTCCCACCTGGAGACACGGAGGGCGACGGAGGCCTCCAGAAGTCCTCAAACTCCGAGCTCCGATCGCAGACGCTGCCCTCGCAGCTGCCGGGGGACGCCGAGGCTCGATCAGGGGCCTCGGTCAGCAGCTGCGACTCGGGGGACAAACGGCCCCCGGGCTCCGCCTTTGCCCCCAAAGCGTTCGAGGTACTGTCTGCGGAGAGGAGAGACGATAGGGGCTCAGGCCGGGCCCCACTGGGCCCGACAGTTCTGAAGTGGTGCTCCCCAGACCCTGGCACCCGGGCGCTTCCTCTCTCCCCCGACCTGGCCCGGACCCTTCCGAATCCGAGGGCGAGAGCAGAGAGGCCGTGGCGCCTGTGCGATAAGCAGGGTTAGGGGGGCGGGGGACTCAGGACCCGACTGTAAGAAACAAAACATGCAGCAAAGGGGACGGCGGGCTCCCCTTCCCGGTGCCTGGGGGACGGTGTGGCGGGGCTCAGAGTCTACGTCCCGGGAGCAGCCCTGCCCGGCCCGCCGCGCTCGCACCTGCTCTGCCTGGCGCCGGGACGTTCTCCAGTTGAAGAGAGTAGTCGGGTCCCGGGGAACGCGGCTGGTGGTAACTGTGAGCCTTCTTGCTCTTGACAAGGAACGAACGCGGCATGATGGTCGGGCGCGCTCCCCACGCCGTTCCAAGGGTCCCTGGAGCTTCCGTCACCGAACTGTCACCCGAGTTTTTTGCTCAGCCCCAACTAGGCGAGACCTGCGAGAGGAGAACCAGGTGGAAACAAGGGTCATTATGCTCCGGGCCCGGGAACAGGCAGCCGGGCGGAGATGGAACTCGGGCCAGGGAGGAGCGAGAGCGGCCCGCGGGAGGAGGGGCTTGGCCCCGCTGCGCCACGCTCACCAGGTGGCACCCGGACAGGTGGCGCGAGCCTGCCGCCGTCGCCGCCACAGCTCAGCGGTATAACCCGTCCTGGGGCCCGGGCTCAGGCCTCTCCCTTCTGCCCTGCACACGCCCCTCGGCCCCTCCCCTTCTCTAGCAAAACTCGCGCCGGCAATCAAACTCTCCGAAGACCTGGAGTACCGAAGGGGCCAGTTTTTCCAACCCGACGGTTCGCTGCCCACTGGGCTCTGCTTTCCGGCTGGGGAGGGGGGCCGGACGCACGGATGCCTTTAGGGCTGGGGGATGTGTCCGCGGTCCGGGACCGGAAGAGGCTTGTCAAGCCCTCCGAGAGCCGGCTGCAAACTGGAGAGGAAAGGAGCACACCGGGCAGGATGAGGGGCGGGGCGGGGGGTGGACCGCAGCACGCGGGCTGGAGGCAGTGGCGGCTGGAGACAGGTGGCAGGAGAGCAGAGGGACAAGAAGGTGAGGCGGGGGCAGTGGCAGAGGGCCAGCCCTGGCCACGGGAGGAACTCGAATCCCGGTGATCTTACTGGTTCCACACTCTTTCTTGCCCCACTCGGGGAAAAAGTTGACCTGGAGACGTGGGTGCGGCGGGAGCAGACCACGGAGACCTAACTTGAAAACCAAATCCCGGCAAAAACCACTTTCCACTCCGCTCACCAAAAACCTTGTCCTGTGCAAGTCGAGCCCCGATAAGCACGCGCTGGCTCGGAAGCGCGCGGTGCCCAGGAGTCCGCGGAGAACGAACAGTTCAGCGGACACCTGTGAGAGAGCGAAATGCCCGCTGCGCGCCTCTCACTAACCCCCCAATCAGTTCACCTAGTCCCGGGGTCGAAACCTGAGCCCCGCGGGGAGGCGGGGTAGCGCCTCCTGCTCTGCTCGGGTCTCTCTCGGGGGGCGGAACTAGGAAGGCTAGGAGGTTTGGGGAAAATGACTCTGCCTTCCTCCCGGGGGTGAAGACAGGGGGCTGGGTTCGCTTGAGTGCTGTAGGCTCTTGGAGCACCCAGCTCTCTGTGGCCTTGGTTAGCTCAGAAACGAGGGCGCCGGGGACTCTGGGCCGGGGCAGGACCCCTTGTCCTTGGACTTCGCGAGTCTTAGACCGCCAAGTCTGCGCGGCTCCCAGGACGGGATGCAGGACAGTCTAAGTCGGCCCGTCGACGCTCCGGGCTCAAAAAGACTTCTAGGGGACTCCTTCCCTCGAGAGCACTCCACTCCCACTGCGTTCCCTCCTCGGCAAGGGGAGTGCGGACAGGCTTGGAAGAAAAGACAGCTGGGACTTGTAGCAGAACCCCCAACGACATTTCCCGCGTCCTGAACACCAGGTTCCTCCTCGGGCGGAGGGTGCCGCCCGCCCCCGTCGGCCCCACAGGTCGGAGCTTCAGGAGGCTCTGGGGTGCTGGGCTGACCTAAGGCGGCGCAGGTCTGCTGCTTCAGTTTCCCTGCACCCCGGCGTGAGCCGCTGCTACGGCCGTATAATCAGACACTATGAAGACGAAAACCAATTCCTTAAACAGCCATGAGCCTCAGTGTTAAAGGAAAACGAGGTGAAACGGTCCTGAGGGCCTGCTGCGCCTTGGGTACCCGGTGGCGCGCAGTCGAACCGCAGTGGGCCGGGCAGGGGCTGAGCTGTCCGCGTCCGCTCCCTCTGGACTCGATGGGACGGTGCGGGATCGGACTGGCGAGGAGGCTGCCTCCCCACCCGGACCACGGCCCCACGCCTCTCTTGCATCCTGGCTGGTTCTGCGGGTTTCTGGGAGGGTGGAGTGAGTAGGGGGTGAGTAGAGGGCCCAGCGCAGAGTGCGTGGGAAGGCGACCTAGCTTAGCAGCTGGCGGCGGGGGGCGGGGCGGCCCTCTGAGAGCGCGGGTCCGCAGGCCCTCGGTTCTTGGCCGGGGCCTGGGAAGGCGGGAGCTGGAGGCGCAAGGGGGCAACCTCCAGAACCCAGCTGCCGCCGCCTCCCCACCAGATGTTTTCTTCCCGGGTGGATCCCACTCGCCTGCGATCCACCAAACGTCCTGCCTCCAGAACCCCAGCCCCGCCTTGCGGGTCTCACCGGGTCCCAGCCGATCGCTTTCCGCGCTCCCTCACAGCTGCCCGCTGCGAGTGGGAACCTAGCAGCCCGTCTGTGTGGCCCCGCAGTGCCCATGTCCTCCAGTTTTCGCGGTCGCCCCCGCCAGGGAAGGAGGTGCAAAACAAGCGCAGCGGACCTACCTGCGGGGTCAGGGCGCGGGCACCGCGCTCCGAGAGTTTTCAAACTGAGTTGCTTTCGGGACAGACCGCGCTGTCTCTCTCTCTCTCTCTCTCTTTTTTAATCTCCTTCCGAGCTCAGCCCCCAAAACCACAAGCTTCACTTCCTGAGCGTTAAGGAGTAGCTCGCTTAGCCCTCTCAGACCGCCCCCCCCCCACCTCGGCGGTGGGGCGTGCTCCTCCTTTGTGCAAGGGGCTAAGTGGACGGGGACCCGGCCTTTGCAGTCGCCCTTCCCCGCGGCCCTCCGCGGTGCTTCTCCGTGGGGCGGCGGGGGTGGGGAGACCCTGAGGACCCAGACACTAGAAATGACTCGAAAGAAAATAAACTATTCTTGACTCCTGGGAGACTTCCGCAGCAAGAAGAAGTCACAGATTCAGGACACAGATTGACTGGAGCTCCGGGAGTGGAAGCGCCCAGCTCAGAGGAGGCCTCCCCGCCCATCTGGCCCCGGACCCCTCCACCGTCGCCACCAACCCCGCCGCCTGTTGGGGCTGCACCGCCCCCGGGTCGAGGCTGTGAATCACCCGCCCGCGGTGCCGCCGGCCTGGAGCCCGGCGAGTGTCCGCGGCGTCCGCAGAGCGAAACCTGCCCCGCGGCCCCGAAATAGCTTGTTGTGGAAACACTTCGGGATAAATACGCCCAGCGAGGCTGAAAATACCTTGACACCCAATCCGAGAGGTTTGCTCATTTCCCTTTGGATTTAGGTAATGGTTAAATTTGGAAGAGGTGGGCGAGCGCCGAGCCCCCGGTGGAGCGGACGCTAGCGGCGCGTCCCCAGGGCGCCCGCGGGGCTGGCGGGGCGCCCTGCCCACCGCTCGCCCTGGGTGCGGGCCGCCGCGCCGCGGCCGATTTCCGGCGGTCTGGGCTGCAAAGTGGAAGACGCGCAGGAGGGAGCGCGCGGGGGCAGCTACCGTGCGGCTCGGCTGACCCCGCCCTGCCCCGGCCAGCGAGGGAGAACCGTATCTCCCTCAGGCGCCGGCTCCTAAAAACCTTCCCTAAAAACCACCTGGTTTTAAGGGAAGCAGCAAAGCAATACCCTGATGATCGCTGAAAAGCAACTCTTCGCGGGCATTGTGTGTTCCGTGAGGACGAGCAACGGGATCGATGGCATTGTGTCCCTGGTAGTCTCTTAACAAATGTCTGGACGGAGTAAATGAATAAATGTCATTAATTAATGCTATTAATAGAACTGGAAACAGTTAAGATCTCACCCATAAATTAAACAAATGCAGCAACCTCCAACGCTCGGCTGTATGTCCTGATCCCTAGTGTGGCCTTTTGTTTATATTTAAGCCTAAACCTTCCCCTAACGAGGGTGGATGTCTTTGTAATTATATTGCTTTCCTAAATGAATTGACTTAGATTTCGGTCACTACTTCGTGCACAATAAGTCTCCTGTGTCAGATATCGGGAGAAGGGAGTGCTCCTCAAGTCTCGCAGAATCATTGCCCTGTCCTAGATTAATTCAAAGTAGTCATGGAAACAAAGAGAAGTCCCTTGGAGCCCTTTTCCTAGAGGACGTTTTTTTAAAAATGATTTCTAATTTGCACTGTAAATCTGAAGATTTGCAGAAAATATTTGGTTATCACAGCAGTGCTTCAAGCATGCTTTAATAAATGATGTTTTATACAGCAATGGCTGCACACCTACTATGTGCCAAGTACTGGACTAGACACACATCTTAAATTGTGTGTCTAGGTGTCCTCCTCACACTGCTGTTCATTTGCTCAACACACCCTTTCTAAGTAAATGCAGAGGTAACCAACCTCAATCAGAATGATTACGAATATTGAACTAGCTGAAAGGAGATTAAGTACAGTGTGCTAAAATTTTATTTATTTTGTGCTTTGTCTTGGCCTAAGGTCTAAAAATCTTAAAGGAGTCCAAAACAAATCTCTCCCTTATTCCTTCCACCCTATGTAAAGGAGAGAAGGGCAAAAGAATGCCCTTTAAAAGAGAATGATCAATGGGACAAAAGAAAATTTATTATTGATCAAGTTCTAGAGAAATGGCTGAACCATTTCCTCTGCACATTAGCAAGTTCAAAGTTAAAATTTCTTGAAAAGGCACGGTGACTATTTAGTAGTTTAGTTCAGTGTTCTCATTTAAGGTCTCAGAAGACATGGGGACAAATAATCACCTTGCATAGCACCTTAGAATAAATCCATTTCACTCAGATTAAATATAATTGGCTTGTTTTATTTGCCCATTCCAATCTCTGAGTTTGCAAAATAAAACTGGGGGCTGGGAAAGGAACAACCAGAGAGAAGCAGGAGGGAGGGAGATGACACCAAATTCCCCTTTTTATGTTTTAAACCATATGGCTGTATTACCAATTCAAGTAACTAAATAAATAAGTACACATAGAAAAATATTAAACTAGCAAGACCAGGTCATTTCCAGTTGTACAGTGTTGAAATGTTATTTCCACACTTAGGGGGTGCAGAGGAGAAAAGTAAGATGAGGGACACCCAGAGAGGCTAAGAAAGTGGCCGAAAGAGCAGCCAGGAGCCTGGGCTGGAAATGATGGCAGAATGGACCTGAGCCCTGGCAGGCTGGCTCTTTGGTTAGAGCATCATCCTGGTACACCAGGGGTGTGGGTTCCATCCCCCATCAGGGCACTTACAAGAAACAACCAATGAATGCGTAAGTAAGTGGAACAACAAAGTGATGAACACAGTGATCTCCCCCCCACACTCTCTATGTCTCTCTCTCTCTCTCTGTCTCAAATCAATTTAAAAAAGAAGAAGAATGAACCTGACTTCCTACCACCCCAAGCTACCTCTCGTTTACTACTAACCTGAGAGTAAAGAAAATAAGACACCCCCACCCACTGCAAATTTTTAAAAGCTAGAAAGAATCCCTACCCCCATATGTTCCTCTGGAACTGAAATAAATCTAATCATGAGAAGAATGTAGGCTTGGAGCATAATTTTCTATAATTACTCATTTTCATAAAAAAGGACGTTAAGTTTACTGATTTTTATCAGTAACTTACTAATTGCTATTAAATAACAGTAATAATGTATCTGTAGATGCCAAATAATAAATGGTCTTCTTCAAATGGCAAACATTTCCACGCTCTGGCCAATGGACCATTTATTTCAAGCAGGCATTTCATAGATCAAACTTTCCCTGCAATAAAAGATCTGAGACACTGGAGAAAAAGAAAAAGAGCCCTGGCTGGTGTGGCTCAGTAGATTGAGCACTGGCCTGAAAACTAAAAGATGGCAGGTTCGATTCCCAGTCAGGGCACATGCCTGGGTTTCGACCTGGTCTCTGGTTGAGGCGCTTGTGACGGACAGCCTATCAATGTTTCTCTCCAACTCTTTCTCCCTCCCTTCTCCTCACTCTACAAATAAATATATTTAAAAAAAATAAAATACAATAATTTTAAAAAAGAAAACTGTAATAGGATATTGAGTTTCTTTTAAAAAATTATCGTATTTTTCCATTACCATTTAACCCCCTTATACCGCGCTCCCCAGCAATCGCCACACTGTTGCCCGTGTCCATTAGTCCTTTTGGCTCTACCCCTCCACCCCCCATAGCTCGTATCCTGCTCTCTCTATGAACCTGTCTCTGTTTTGCTTGTTAGTTTGGTTTGTTCATTAGATTCCACGTATCAGTGCAATCGTATGGTATGTGTTTTGTCTATTTTTTTCATAGAGCTTTACAGTTAACTTTTCTATTCTATTTAGGGGAGCTTAGGAAGGGTAGGTGATCAGAAACCCCAGAGAGGGTGGCATCCCCATTTGCAGCACATATTTCTGTAATGTTTGCCTCCTGTCATCCTCTCAGCAATGTTACCAGGAGGGGAAAGCGCCTGTGCTTCTGTGCAGACAGTCATTTGTGGGTATCGACATCTGTGGGGCCAGCCACTACCCCTGTGACCTACAGCAAGTCAGCGCGGCTCTCCCAGCCTCATTGTCTCACCCACAAAGTGAGAATGCCCACCCACCTTGCCAGACCACGGGGCAGCCTTTAACTTCCGCCCTCCACGCGTTCCTCGGGGCACCAAGGATGGAAGAGCACTCCCAGGGAGGTTGGCCCAGGTTTATCCTCCTTACAGCAGCTCACAGGGACTGGATTTTATTTGTTAAATCAAAGATCAGAGAAAATGAAAAAAAAAAAAAAAAAAAAGCCCTGGCTGGTGTAGCTCAGTGGATTGAGCGCGGGCTGGGAACCAAGCGGTCCCGGTTCGATTCCCAGTCAGGGCACATGCCTAGGTTGCAAGCCAGGTCTCCAGTGAGGGCCATGTGAGAGGCAACCATACATTGCTGTTTCTCTCCCTCTCCGTCTTCCTCCCTTCCCCTCTCTCTAAAAATAAATAAAAATAAAATCTTTAAAAAAAAAAAAAGATCAGAGAAAATGAACCAAGGGTCTATTTTCATTTCTAGATATTCTGTGGCTTGATTTGGGGGAAGTTAAAGAAATATCTTGTTTTAGGACTTAGTTTACCATCTTTAAACAGGAAATGCCTTCTGGGTGTCAAATACCATGAACTACTGGCTCACGAGTAGCTGTAGGAGACACCATGAAAGTAAAATCAGTGTTTAATAAATACAGTAAAAAGAATAAAAATATCACATGATGGGACTGGGCATGGGGCTCCCCTATAAGTCAGACAAGAGACTTTGTCTATATAAAGGAGGTGTTTTATTTTTTAATGTATTTTTCATCATAAATTATATTAGGTATAGAAAATACCTAACAAAGAAAAAAAGTGGAAAGTCCAGTAAAACAGCTTTCCAGTATCTTTGCTTCTTTAAAAAAAAAAACATAATTGTAATCATACAGGTACAAAGGTATATTCTGCTTTATTTCACTGAATATTATAATAATATTTCTTTCTACTCTCTTTTCAAATTTTCTTCAGTTGAACAAGACTAGTTTATAGTAATATTCATTTCAATAAATATCCAGGCGGTCATCTTCCCTGCTCTAAATTATCTCTCATTATTCTCCGCTGCTATAAAAAGGATTCTATCAGCTAGATTACTATAACATACTCAATCATCCTGTCTTAGTATCTAGCTCGTTTTTATTTTTCACTATTTTAAATAATGCAATAAAAAGTTTTCTGGGCATAGCTTTGTCCTCATTTTAAATTGCTTCTTTAGGGCATATTTTTAGGGGTGGAATTTCTGAATCCAACAGTAAATATTTTCAAGGTCTTTGATACATACTAGAAAAAGTGTTTTGGATAGCATAAGCCAAAAGAATTCATAGCCCTTAAAAAATAATTAAAAGATTATCAAAATCAACTATGGAAAAGTCATATGTTTATTAAAGATCAGACATAGACCAAGGCTTTGTTTTATGCGCCCGAAGCATTAGTCAGATAGTGACCACACCCTGTCACGTTGCCATGGCTTTGTCCTCACGGTGTCAAAAAAAATTATTTCAGTTTTGTCTTTGGATTAGCTGTCTTTGTGGGAATCATTAGAAACAAGTTATATATTTTTTCTAAATCGTATGAATTCAAGGAAAGTAAACGCAGAGTGATAATTGATGACTTAACTCAAATGTTAGGTAGGTAATACACTGGTCTACTCTTACAAGTAGCAGGCTATCAAAATAAAATTCAAGTGACATGATAAGTCAGAATAAGATTTGGTGGTATCATCATTTATGGAAAATGGGTAATGCTTTTTTACCAACACACGCAAAAATTGGGAAATGGGGTAAAGGAGAAATTTGGAGATAAGCAAATTAATATAAGACTTATGCTATGAGTAAGACCCAGTTTTGTTACAATATTCGGAATCTTTTCCAACATGAAGAAAAACTCTATTTTCTTTTGGAAAACATTTTGGGACCAATATATTTAAATTGTGACACATTATAAAATATACTCTATTGCTATAAAAATTTTAAATTAAACTTCACATAAAGGATTTCAAACATCTGAAGAAGGAGGGGGCTCTTAGCTTTCATGTTCAGAGTTCAAATAAGAAAATTGGTAACCTCACCACATATGTATTTTTACATTGTTCCTAAGAACAGATTGACTGAATAAAGTGTCATCTTATGTGTGGGTTGCATGAGATGACTCTTCATAGACACATACCCGCGTGAACTTTTATGGAAAAAAAAAAAAGGAGTAGATTTTACTTGGTGAATGGAAAAAGTAACAGAAGAGAACACGTAAAATTATTTTTCTTTTAAGGTTTTCATCATTTCCTCCAGGATGTTTGGTGATCATTTTACCCTACTCCAGATGAAACACTTCACTTTAAAACAGTGAAGTCTGTACATTGTAACTTTTGAAAAGTACAAAATACAGCT
>PVJI01016874.1:0-37191 GCA_004026765.1 Micronycteris hirsuta
ACCTTCATTCACTTTCAGAAATGTCCCAGTTTGTATGATGAATTTTATGGTCACTCTGCCTATGTCATTTATCACATCCATAGCATTGCAAAGTCACAAACTCATCCTTACTCCCAACACTGCTTCCTATGGAATCACACTGCCATCAGCCTGATATAGGAGGAAGGGGATCATTGCCATCTGTAAGTCATCTAGTCACACAGAGTTAATAAACAGGTAAATACATTCTCCATCAACACATATGTACTCATACACCCTCACTCACGCTAACCTACATGTGTGATATAAACTTATTTATACATAGGCATTTCCAGGTAGAGTCTCCCATTTCCCCAAATTCAATGGATATCAACACATGTCATGTCCCAAGGGAAAGTATAACTATCTCTAAGCATCTTTATCTGCCCGTAAGGTGTTAACAGTCCTTGGCTATCTGTTTTAGTGGCCTATCTCAATGAAAAGTTAGATGACCTCTATTAAGTTGAGATCATTAAAAACCTGTAACTCTGTATCTGAGAACCAACTTAGTATGTGTTATGAATCAAACTGTATACCTCAAAAAGATATGAAATCCTAACCCCAGATACCTCAAAATGTGGCCAGACATAATTACTGAAGATGAGGTCACATTAAGCAGGGTAAGCCCTTAACCCAATGTAATCGGTGTCATTATAAAAAGACAAGAACCTCAGAGACACACAGTGAGAGAACAGCCAGGTGGTAAAGGCAGAGATTGGGGTGATACAGCAAAGTCAAGGAATGTGAAGGATTGCCCGCAAACTCCAGAAGTTTGAAGAGGCAAAGGATTCTCCCCTACAGGTTTCATAGATGGAGTCTGGCCAGCCAACTCCTTGATTTGGGGCTTCTAGCATCCAGAGCTAGGAGACAATAATGTCTGTTATTGTTTTTTAAGCCACCCACTTTGTGCTGCTTTGTTACCACAGCCCTAAGAAGCTAATATAAAAGGCGACCCACTTAGAGAGTTTTAAAACACCACAACCGCAGAATTTTACTAACATGTATACCTTTACTCCCTAATTCTGGCTGGCAGAATCTTAGGATGCTTAATTAATTTCCTGACTCTCACCAGGATTGCCAATTTAGGTAAAGTCATTTCTCACCATTTCTCACATCTAGCTTTCATAGAAATCTACATAGCTCAAAACACTGTCTAAATTACTAATTCTTGCCCTGGCTGGTGTAGCTCAGTGGATTGAGAGCGGGCTGGGAACCAAAGGGCCGCCAGTTAGATTCCCAGTCAGGGCACATGCCTGGGTTGCAGGCCAGGTCCCCAGTGAGGGCCATGTGAGAGGCAACCATACATTGTTGTTTCTCTCCCTCTCTTTCTCCCTTTCTCTAAAATAAATAAATAAATAAATAAAATCTTTAAATTACTAATTCTTTTCACTAGCTAGGCCATCACCATGACAACTTAAGCCTCAAAAGTCTGCATTTGCAAGAATCAGGGAGACTCTGTAGTTTATGCTCTAGGTATGTAGATGCCTCAGTCCATTCCAGCTGCTATGACAAAATACCATAAACTGGATGATTTATAAATAATAAACATTTATTCCTCATCGCTCTGTACAAGGTCATGGAATCAGCAAATTCAGTATCTGGTGAGAGCCTTCTTCCTGGTTTACAGATGGTGATTCATCTTTTTATTGTATCTTCACGTGGTGAAAGCAGGTAGGAAGCTCTGCCTGGCCTGTTTGTGAGGTCTGTCCATAAAGTATTCAGCCTTGAACTGTGCAAAAATAGAGACATTTATTGAAGAAGATAGAAGATACAGGAAACATTGTACATAGGACAATGACAACTCAGTCCTCTTCACAGTAGACACCTTGGGACTTCACACAGTTCTCCCAAATGCAGCATGATGTTCCTTTTGCTCTGGTAGCAGAAGCTGGAGAATGAATTTTGTTTCAGGCCACAACATGTTTCAGGCCAAGATCACAAGTCAAAATCTCAAACAGAGTAGGTGTTGGAATCCCAGATCAGCTTCTAGTTCCTGCACTGGCAGTCAGTGATCTTTGTCGACTGCAGCCTGTACACATGCACCATTCTCAGGGGTTCTGCGTGTTGCAGGCCTTCCAGGGCATGAGTCACTTTCAACAGATTCTCAAAAACCTTTGAAGTGTTTGTGCCACACTTTTATTTGCATTGCACTCATTGTTTTTTAATGCCCCAGAGCTTCTGAATGATTCAAATAGTTTCTACAGAGGAATGTTCAAGCCTGATGCAAAATTTGAGGCAGATTTGTTGCAGTACTCACTTGGTCATTTTGAATGTGACAGCCACACAGCACACATGCTCACTCAACAGCATCTACAACCCCCACTGACTAGTACAGTGACGTCGTCATTGTTCACACATGCGCATTCCAGTCCACTCTCCTTGGCCGCCAGGTTACATTGATGTTGTGCAAACCACTCTTGCTATACTAACAATGGCTGGACTTTTTCTGGCGGCTACTAATCCCATTCATGAGGACTTCACATTCATGACCTAATCACCTCCCAAAATTCCCACCTTCTAACCCATTACTTTGGGGATTAGGATTTCAACAGAAACTTTGGGAGGGACACAAACATCCAGGCAGTGGACCAGATAAACTAAGAGTCAAGGGAATATCGGAATAGATAGAGAATCCTGAGTTCTTTCCCCTAGGCCTTTGTACATATTTCCACGAAAAAGCCTCTCAAAGTTCTATCCCGGTGATTTTTCTTGCACTTTCCTGGCATTTGACGGCATGCAGCACTAGACAAATAGCATTAAGTATCTTTTCATGGGACAGTGAACTCTCAGCTCCAGAGTATTAATATCACTTAAATCCTGTTTTCCCCAAAGTCCAGAAAAATTCCCAAATTGGAACATGGCAATCATCAAAATAATGTGTTCTCCACTGTGGAATGCCATAGTTAAGTGATTCTCGGTTAAGAGGATCCTATCTCTTAGTCTCTTCGTACACTATATCAGAACCATCGATGTGGCTCTCCCAACACCACCCACCTTCTCCTTACCATGTAAAAGCCATTGTCTGAAGGAAGCTCCCTATAAAAGTGCCTCAAAATCCTCATGTATATTAGAGGAGTAAAAAAAGGAAATGAGAATAGTCACTATAGCTATGCATCCATCACATCCATCTATTGACCTTGAAATAGTTTAAAAATGTTAGTGTTTTACAATAAATAAATTTCCAAATACTTTGTATGGTATGGTCCTAGACATGAAGTTTGTACTCATTATATAGTAACTCCATATTCCTCTCTTCCTGAGTGATCACGTTTTTTTATAATAAAAACTTTGAAGCAAATATATCAACTGTCTCAACATGTTGATCTTATTTGATCAACATTTACAAAAATTTGTTCAGCTCCTATTTTGTGCCTTCTAAAAGAATTGGAAACTGGATTAAAAGTCTTTAAAAACTATTTTGAATCTCATAGAATAAATGAGTTAGAATATGCATAGCCTTAGAAATAGCACCTGGCATCATAGTAAGCAACACACATGCTTTGTTAATCTTTTATTTAATATTTTAATTTTCTATTTTCCTAGAGCAAGTTATTTATACTAAAAATAAAGGTGACCATGAAATTTTTAATAGTAGAAGGCTCATTCAGTCACTACAAAATATGTAAAAAATTTCTATCCAAATCATGAACTATTTTAAAAATGCAAAACAATTATGAAGATATATAATCATACCTGTAAGTGAACCTGTTCATGAAACTGTCCCAGAATGCAACACTAGATAAGGATCTGCCCAGGGGAGAGTGCACAGGCCACACAAGGAATGTGAGGATCAATGTGCTGGTTGACGATTTCCCAACAGTCAGGTTCCCATGGTCTCTCTCGGGTCCACCCGTTACACTCCTGCATCATCTGGAGCCTAATTTCTCTTAGTTGCGACTCCTATCATTTCAGTCCTGGGGCCTGGGACAATTCCTGTGTCAAGAAATAGAGTGGCACAAATCCTGATTAGCCACACCCAAAAATGCAGGACTTCTTTTGTGCACAGACCAACGGGGTTTAGTTCTGCCAGGGACATAAGCCTACGTCTTCTTTCTTCTGTTCTCCAAACCTTTTCTGTCTCAGTACTACATAGTACTATATGCATTACTCTTGCTTGCTGCTGCTCTGAAGGTGAGGGTTTGAGAGCCCATGGTGCAAAGCTCAGATCCTCCATAGATTCCTCTTCAGTATGTGTACTTGACTCCAACTCGTCAAAATATAACTCTTTACGCAGACAGGTGTTGAAGACAGCCATTTGTACCTAGCATCTGTGTGCTGGTTAAACAGGCTCAGCTTTATCGCTAAATTTCAAGACTACGCAGAAAGTCACTAAATTATGTGTTCTGCTTACTAGAGGAGAAGGAGATGCCATCAGGATCTGATGCTTTAACACTTTAGAGGCCTAATGTCCTGTCCAGTCCTTTTCAGTGGCTAATCCAGACCACATTTGCATTAATAGCCTTAACCCCAGTGACAAGTTTAATTTGTTTAAAACTATATTTAGGCCTTTGGGAGCCTCTATAATGAATTTCATTAAACAGAAAGATTATATAATGTACTCTTTTATGATTAATTAACTCTGTATAAAGATGGTAATTATAATTAAACTCATAATTTGACTCGTGTGTCATTATCATTATAATTGATCAAGTCATTTTATCCACCAGCATTCAGAAACCACAATGTACGTGAAACAGAGACAATCCTAAAGTACCAAAAAATGCAATTTTCACATATATTTCAGAAACTCTACAATCATTTTTCCGGTCCTTTTAGCTAATGGCCACTGCCCTGACACCCCACCAAAGACTTTTATTACTTAAGAGATGACAATACTTTTATTTAGAACATTCTTATTTCACATCAGAATGGCTGTATAGTTTAGGCATATATGACGTTTGCTACTTTGCGTTGCTGGTATGTATGGCCTTTGGCCACAGTATTAAATGCGCAGCATTACTAAGAAACACCCTTTCAAAAATACGACCTGGGTAACCTGGTGAAAGCATTGGCACCAGGCAATATAGAATATTCCCATTTCAAAAATGAAAAGTAAGATGGGCTTCTGACGACTCATAAAAGGCAGGAAGACCCACACAAATGCTCACCAGAGATTGTAATGAGCCTCAGTGAACCGCCACATCTAGGCTTTCGAAGGATTTAGCCTGAAACAGCACTGATCTTCACGGGGCACCCTGCATCTGGAGACGCACACAATAATAACAGCTGTGAGGAAATGCCGCAAGCAAAACAAACAGCATCCTAGTTAGGACTATTTTTAGCCTGAAGGATGGAGTCAGCCCAGAGCTGCTGACTGGGCTCAGAGCTGAGGTACTCAAGCGTCAGCATCCCTCAGAGAATAGAGCAACATCATTTAAGGCACAAATCACACTCCTTCAGGAAAATCCTGGCTGAGCATAGAGTTCTTTCTGAAATTGTTTTACTCAGGTAACTGTCTTAAGGAAACCACAAGACACAGTGTGAATGGGGGGGATACTGTAGGTTCTCCCATTCAAAACTATATTTCTTGGGGTAAGCGGAGTAAAGTGAATACACATTAATGCTGTTTTGGGTTTCCTTGTTCAATTTTCTAATTGTACTTACCTTACAAACTTTAGCTCAAGCTTTATCTTCCATAAGAAGACTTTCATGCTCACCTATCCCAAGCATTTGCCACGCTGTGGTACAATCCATGATTGCAAATGCCTTTAAGCAAGAAGCCAGCTTCTAGTCATCTTTGGAGCCCCAACACCTAGCATAACACATGACAGTAGAATCTAAAAATAATTGCTTATTAATGAATGAATGAGTGCCCTTTCGAGCGCTGGCATCCAGTGAGGGTGAAACAGACTAGTCAGATACCCAGCACAGCCTTTACAAATGCTGCAAAGGGCAGCGAGGTGCGAAAGCTTCGGGACACCAGAGAGAAAGATTCCCTTGGCTTTATAGAACATGCCTGGCATGGGCATCAGTTAATAAAAAGGAAAGAACAAAAGAATATTTCACTTACCAGTTCCACTTAGGACTAACCTGGAGCTTTAAATACTAAGTGTAATAAACATGCAGAATAACCTGACATCCATCAAAATTTCTAGTGTCTCCAGGCTCTCTAATCTGTTCCATTCATCTATGTGTCTGTTCTTATGCCAGTACCAGGCTATTTTGATTACAGTGGCCTTGTAGTACAGTTTGATATCAGGTATTGTTATCCTTCCTACTTTGTTCTTCTTTCTCAAAATTGCTGCAGCTATTCAGGGTCATTTATGGTTCCATATAAATTTCTGAAATGTTTTTTCTATATCTGTGAAATATGGCATTGGTACTTTAATAGGGATTGCATTGAATCTGTAAATCGCTTTGGGTAGTATGGACATTTTGATGATGTAATTCTTCCAATCCATGAACATGGTACGTGCTTCCATTTGTTTGTGTCTTCCTTCATTTCTTTCTTCAGTGTTGTGTAGTTTTCTGAGTACAGGTCTTTTACCTCCTTGGTTAGGTTTATTCCCAGGTATTTTATTTTTCTTGTTGCTATATCAAATGGGATTTTTTCCTGATTTCTGTTTCTGATATTTCATTGTTGGTATACAAAAATGCCTTTGATTTCTGAATATTGACTTTGTATCCTGCTGTTTTTCCAAATTCATTTATTAGGTCAAGTAGTTTCTGGGTGGAGTCTATAGAATAGACCCTTCTCCAAGGAGGACATACGGAAGGCCCAGAGACATATTTTTCATATGAGTATCTTTTCGATGCTCAGCATCACTAGCCATCAGAGAGACGCAAATTAAAACCACAATGAGTTATCACTTCACACCAGTCAGAATGGCCATCATAACCAAATCAACAAAAAACAAATGTTGGAGAGGATGTGGAGAAAAGGGAACCCTAGTGCACTGTTGGTGGGATTGCAGACTGGTGTAGCCACTGTGGAAAACAGTACGGAATTTCCTCAGAAAACTAAAAACGGAACTGCCTTTTAATTCAGTGACTCCACTGCTGGGATTATACCCTAAGAATCCTGAAACACCAATTCAAAAGGACCTATGCACCCCACTGTTCATAGCAGCACAATTCACAATAGTCAAGTGCTAGAAGCAACCTAAGTAAATGAATGGATCAAAAAACTATGGCACGTTTACACAATGGAATACTACGCAGCAGAAAGAAGGAAGGAGCTCCTACCCTTTGCAACAGCATGGATGGAACTGGAGAGCATTATGCTAAGTGAAATAAGCCAGGCAGTGAAAGACAAATAGTATATGATCTCACCTCTAAATGAAACCTAATCAACAAAACAAGCAAGCAAGCAAAACATAACCAGAGACATCGAAATTAAGAACAAACTGACAGTGACCTGAGGGGAGGTGGGAGGAGATAATGGAGGGAAAAAGGGGGAAAGGTTTTCAGGAATATCTATAAAGGACACATGGACTAAACCGAAGGGGCATAGGATTGAGGGTGGGAGGTGGGGATGGCTGAGGTGGGGGGAGTGGCGGGGGGAAAATGGAGACAACAGTACTTGAACAACAATAAAAAAAATTTTCCACAGTGTCTCATACACAAACTAGGAAGCAGCAGAAGGGGAACCAAATCTACAGGACATTCTAGCCCCCCTTGGTCACATGGTGTTTTAGTGTCCCTGATGGGGTATGACTGCCCCACCTTAGGAGTAATTTGGAAATTTGTAGGGTTTTCTTTAAATTTTTTTCTGAAATTTTTTGTATGTGTGTATTATTCACATACTAAAATGTATTTTATAGTATAATTTACTTGCCTTATATACTGCCCTTAAATTACAAGTTATTTTGTATTTCTAAATTAAGTATTTATAGGCTTTATTATCTATAATTTTGTTTAAGGAAAGTAAAGAGGACATTACACAATAGTTCCTATTAAAAATCCCCGTCTCACCTCCAGGCATCTGGAAGAATAGACCAAGCAAATGGGCAACAGCTTCATCACTGGAGAACAGAGCTTATGCACAGTTCCGTTGCCTTAGTCTCACAGCGCCCGCCCTTTTCCAAAGTTACTGTGGTCAGCGGCTTTTCCTCCCACCTGTGTGAGGAGGTTATCTCATACATTTTAATACAATTAGATTCTTTCATCACGCCATGCATTCCATCCTTGCATTCCCCAACTGTAAATAATTTTTTTCATTATCATAAAGTAAAGCTCAGTCTTTGTTCTGTAAAGTGTTTGGGTCTTAAGAAATGCATAGTGTCATGTAGCCACCATTACAATAGCATATAGAATAGTTACATCATCCTAAAAATTTATACGTGCTTCACCTACTTACTTCCCTCCTCTTCCCAAACTCCTAACATCCATTGATCTGTCCACTGACTCCGAAGTTTTCCTTTTCCAGAATGTCATAGAAATGGAATACAAAGCCTTTAAACGCAATATAAAACCTTTTGATACTGGCTTCTTTTATCTAGCAACATACAGTTAAAATTCACCCATGGTTTTTCATCTTAATAGCTATTTCTTGTTATTGCAGAATACTATTTCATATTATGAATGCATCACAGTTTGTTCATCCAGTCATCCATTGGAAAACATCCTGGTTGCTTCTGGTTTTTGGTGATTATTAATAAATCTGCTATAACCACTCATATGCAAGTTTCATGTGGACACAAATTTTCAAATCAGTTGGATAAATACCTAGGAGCACAAGTGGTGGGCTGCATGACTATGTTTGACTTTGCAAGAAGATGAAAATCCACATTCCAAAGTGGCTGCACAATCTTGTATCATTGCCATCAATGAATGAGAGTCCCGGTTGCTCTGCATCTTTGCCAGCAATTGGTTTTGTCAGATTTTTTGTTTTTTGGATTGCAACCATTCTAATATATGTGTACTGGTATCTCATTGTTCTTTTAGTCCACAAATACCCTTGAATATCTTTTGGCATATTTATTTGCCAACTATATCTTCTTCGGTGAGTCTATTCAGGTCTTTTGCCAGTTTTTTCATTGCATTTTTGTTTTTTTTTTTTTTCTTGCTAAATTTTAGGAGTCTTGTGTATTTTGGACACAAGCCTTTTATTTGATATATGATTTGTAAATATTTTCTAGTTGGTGACTTATCTTGTCATTCTCTTAACAGTCTAATTTATCATTTTTTTCTCATGGAGCATGCCCGAACGCAAGGCCACAGAGATTTGTCTCCTATATTTTTCTGCAAGTTTTATAGTTTTGTATTTTGTGTTTAGGTCTATTACCCATTTTGGTTAAATTTTGTGTGGACTAGGTTTTGGAGTCTTGGGTCTTTCATTTTGTTTTGTTTTGTTTTTGCACATGGATGCCCAATCTTCCATATCCCATGTTGCTTTAAGTGTGCGGGCTGGGGGGTTGAGTGCAAGAGCGAGGTGGTGGAGGGAGTGGTGGCAGAAGTAAGAAACTAAAGCCAGTGCTTGAATTGAACAAATTATGTGACTCTACTGTGTTCACTGTGAGGACGTTTTATTTTCCTCTTTGCAGAGCTGCTTCAGGGAAGCAGTGTAGTAAACAAGCGTGGGAAGGCCGACTTGGGTGTTTCACAGTTCTCATTTGCCTCTGGAAAAAAATGTCTGCCTAAACTACTTCTCAGGGTTGTTTTAGAGGACAAAAGAGATTTTGAAAAATTAAGGTACTTTGAAAAATCCAAAGGCCAGTACAAATGTAATTTAACAAGAACCACTTTATAATGAAGAATCTTCCTTTAAGCTTTCTTTCTACACTGCGCCTGGGAGGAAGGACCATTCACTTACTTATTGGAGAACTATTCGTCACATCAACATTCAATCTGGAAAGCATTTCCATGTCACGCCGAGGCCTCGAATGCTCTGATTAGCATTCTCTCGAAGCAATCAGATATGATCAAGGATTCTCCAACCCCGTGTCTTCTTCCCTTCGCCTCCCGCTTCCCTTTTCTGCAAATGGCTGTGTGAAGCCATAGGGAAATGATATATACGTTACAAGATAAACTGAGGCATATTAAAAATTTTAAGTTTATTTAAGCAAAAATCAGTGCAAGGAGGGCAGCACTGAACTGGATAATGCCTGGGAGCACTCCACAAACAGGAGCTATACAGAAAGACTTACAAACAAAAGGCAGAAGCAAAGAAAATTATTTGACTGACTATAGTGTATTGCTTGTCCTTAGGTTTTGATTTCTTAACCTTGAGGCCTTTGCAGGCTATTTGGTTTGCTTATATAGGCTGGAGTATTAGAAGCACTGCAGTCTAATGGCCTCCTTGTTAAGTTAATTTAATGATTTGCATACCTATTTAGCAAATAGCCTAGCCGCCTGCTCTTGAGAATGAACAAGACCCATTCTGAACCCACTCCAACACATCATGCTCTGCCCTGGAGGAAGCTGAAAGCATCCTTTTCTTCTACCTCCAGCCACAGCCCCAGCTACAGAGCTACCTACCACGTAGACATCAGCCCTTTGTCATCCAAGGTATATGCCAAGATATGCATCAGGGGACTGGTGGCATGCAGCACATCAGTCCCTAAGAGTTTGGCAATGATAAACTCACCACTAAGTAAAACGCTAGCCAGTGCTTCAGTTTTTCTTCTTTCTAAGTTCCCCTCAGCCCCACATTCCCTTTCAATAAAAAAGAGAAAGTTGAGTCCAGCTGTGTCCTCAGTAGATTGCCAAATCATTCTAACTTTGAAATGAATTACCTAATGCCTCCAAGGTGTGAAATCTTTCCATTCCTTCTCAGATTGAAATAGAAAGCAAAATACTTCAAATTGAAGATTTCAAATGCAAGATCTAAATAATTACTCAGTTCTCTTCTCTTTTTTTTTTCAGCAAACTGCAAGTTTTCAAGTATAAAATATCCCTTAATTAGCAAAAGAAATGACTCTTTTGGGAAAAAAAAAGCAGGTGGATAGTGATACAGTCAATATTGATATTTCCGTTAGCCTGAACTCCCATGACAGACATTTGTAATTAAATGCAAATATATTTTGAACACAGGAGATTTAACAAGAATACCAGGTTCACATTATGTTCTGATTCTGTTGATCTGGGTCTTTCTATCTCCGGAAACAACTTATGTAATGAATACCTAACCTTTGCTATGTGAAATGAGGGACTAAATGAAGCCCACATTTAAATGTAACTGAAAATGTGTCAAATTAGTTGTAAGTGAATAAAGCATGTCAAAATGATTATTTTCTAAAGGTGACAGACACTTTAACTGTAGTTCTAGGTATATGGAGAAGCTATTAAAATTCTGGCAAGGTCTATCAGGTTCAGAGAATGACACCAGAAATTTATTACAGGTACCAATTCAATCGCATTCTGAAGAGTGTTAATACTCTCTACTGCAGATGCCTGTAAAATTCATTTCAAGATCTACAGAGGAAAAATGTGCTTATAAAAATCACAGAGCTTCCAAAGGGGAAACAGAGGAATAAGAGAGAGAAAGAGCGAGACACAGAAAGAGAGAGAGACAGAGAGAGACAGAGAGAGAGAATGAATTAACAAACATGATAAACTGAAAATTTGGAAATTCCAGAATAACCTTTTCTATGTTCCTGGCCTTCCAAAGGGTCATATATGCAATTTGTTCAAAAAACCTTTCATAAACTACTTTAGTATTAGTCTTTCTTACTATTATGTATGCTATTGCCATGGCCTTATCTGCTCCCCAAGTAACCAAACTTCCAAGCAAGCTGCTTCCTGATTAACTGTGTTCCAAATACCCCCCTAACTATACAAACCCCTCCACCAACGCTGAACTGAAAAAAATTGCGGGCAAAATTAATCTCTTTTTGTTTCTTTCTATAATTTATTTCTCTCTCTCCCATTTTATTCTGTTCATTGGTTGGTTTATTTGGTTGGTTAGGTGGCTGGATGGTTGTTTGCTTATGGCAAGTCAGGACGTTTATCTTCGTGGCTTAAAGTGTTATATTTTAAGTTGTGTTTAAAGTTATTAACCCTATCTATAGTTAGCATCATTTAAGTAATATTCCATACACATCACAGTGCTTGCTTACATAGAAGTAACTGATTCTGCACTAACTTAGCAGAAATACGCTGAGATGATAGCATTGGAATTGCATTCATTTTGTTAACGATTATCTTCACAATAGGGAGGTGAACTCTGTTGGGAAAAAGCCGTAGGGCAGGTATGGAAGTAAAGTACAAGTGTATGCAGTGAGAGGCGTATCACTGTGAACCCGGGTCACAGTGTGTTGGGACACCCAGTGTAAAGGGAAAACCCTACTCTAGAGTGGCTGCATGTTGCCATAGCTTATTGATTGCAACACCTCACTGATCTCATTATTTGACAGGGCATAACCGACATACAGAAGGACGTGTCAGTCTGAGCAGAACAAAGAACAATGTAAAGGTCCATCTGACATCTAAAACTGAGAGTGAGAGTGACAGAACAAAGATTATAGTTCAGGTCTTTGCTCGACCTCAATCTTGTAAGATATCCAAGCCATTTTCCACATGCCACTTATGCAGATAAAGTGTGGGCAAACCAGACAGCTACAGAGACCCAGCGGGCAACCCGCTTCGAACCCATCTCAGGAGCAGAGGAGGCTGAAGGGCTGTTTCTAAACCGCACCTTTATGCCCGCCCCCCGCCCCTCCCAGTGCGGAGGAACTTTGGGGAAATGTGTGAACTCACGTTCTTTTCACAGGTATCAGAAGTCTTTTCCATTGCCGAGCGTGGCTAAGATGACCAATTATTCTAAAAAAAAATAAGAAAGTAGACACAAAGGCTTCCATATATGGTGAAATTTCTCAAGTCAACATTTTTTTTTGTCACCTTTTACTGATAGTGAGCTCCCACTGTCGGTTGAGATTCCCTCCATTGCCCACCCTCCCAGCGGGAAAACCTTCCACCCTTCGAACTGCACCTTACCCCTCATCCCGAGGCTAGTTTCTCCTCTAGGGCCTTCAAGAAAAAGTAATCAAATGTATGTGTTTTTCCTCTGATGCAAGATTATGTCATTAAAAACAAATATGCCACCTATAAAGCACAGAATGCACTCCGTTAAAAATCAGAAAAGGCTAGAATAGGGAAAGGTGAACAGTCTCTCAAACCCTGGGAGGTTTTCCTCCTAGTCTGCCAGGCAATTTCCAATCTGAAAAGTAGGAAGAGTTGATGGCGATTTGTTGATAACAGCCAGGTGAATGTGCTTGTATCTGAAGAGCTGAAGGCCCATCACACCGCGGTATCCTAGTTTCTCCGTCCCTGATCTGTGACCTACATCAAGAATACACCAGCATCTCCCTCTGTCATTTATCCCAAGATGTCTTTCATATACGCCCCCGACAGCATCACTTCTGTCGCCATTTCCTTTTTCACCTCACTCATATACTTCTTAGTGCGCTACCTACAAATATAAATTTCACCACAGAAAGAAACCCATCCAGAAAGGAGTGCACCTGCTGGTTGAAGTGGATGGCGTATTGTTGATAGATGATAAAAAGAAAAGTGAACTCAACTCTGGCTTTGCTTTTGTCCTCACTGTCAAGGAAGGACAGGCTGGACTAAAGTGAGTAGAACAAACATTGGTTACCTGGGAATTGAAGCTCAAAATGAGAGAAGAGTTTGTAAGGGAAAGTCCACAGGCTGTAAATGAGTTCAAATCTCTTGACCTGATAATTAGATGTTAGGTTACTGAACAGACTTTCGCTTGAGGTTGAAAAACTGCTATAGGTAATATTTAGAGAACTGTGGAAAAAAAAAACCTGTAAGTTGCAAGAACACTGGAGACAGTAAATGTGATTCTAATTTTCTTTTACTTTCTTTTAAGTTAAGGTAGGTTTATTTTTTTATCATTGTTCAAGTACAGTTGTCTCCACTTCCCCCTCAGCACTCAACCTCTCCCACCCCCTCCCACCCTCCATCCTACCCCGCTTTGGATTTGTCCATGTGTTCTTTATATTTGTTCCTTGATCCTGATTTTCAAAAGGGACAAGGTATATTTACCACGAATTAAATTCTAGGCAGAACCTAATTATGAAAGGGAGGTGTGAGCGCCTCTAGCTCAGAGGTTAATGATGAATAACTAAAATAAACAATGCATATTGATTCTCCCAAAATAAATGCGTTCATACAAACATAATTTTGTAGATAGTTTTAGGAAGTTTATAAACCCCTTTAATTTCATTTATTACTTGACTAATGAGCTCATTAAGATCATGCCCAATTAAAATCATTTCTTTCTTAGCAAGGTTTCTAATTAATAGATCTATAAAAAGAGTCAATAATACATGCATGGATTTAAACAAGACATTTTGATAAACTAATTATAAGGACAAAATGACATTTAAAAAACCAATCACTTTTTCCTCTGTATCTAATAGCCTCCATTTATGTTTCTAATGTAGTTCAAATTCTTTTTAAAACAATATAGATAATACTCTCCAGGTCTATTTTAAAGAATGCTGCAATGAACATAGACATGCATATATTCTTTCAAATTAGTGTGCTAAGTGAAATAAGCCAGCCAGAGAAAGAGAAGCACCATCTGATTTCATTTATATGTGGAATCTAATGAACAAACTGAACTAGCAAGCAAATGGAGACAGACTCATAGATAGACAGCAGGCTGGCAACTTGAGGTGGAGGTGAAGGGATTGAGCAAAAGGAAAAAAAGAGGAAAAAACTCATCCCACGGACAACAGTGTGGTGACTGCAGGGGAGTGGGTGGGTGGGGGCGGAAGAGGGTATAAGGGGGATAAATGGTAATGAAAAAAAAGAAAAAAGAAACCAAATAAATAAATAAATAAAACAATGCCAATAGATGGATGGATATAAAGGTAAGCAAGTTAGATACTCCCTCCACTAGCTTTTGAGCAATGTAAGGGCAATGCATACGTCATCCATTTTTTAATCTCTTTAATAACTTAGTACTTACACTGGTGCTTTTACCACTCACGTTGTCTTCATCACTATGCTGAGCACTTTACCTTTAGTCAAGAGAGAAACTGCATGGTCCCCATTTACAGATAAAGAAACTGAACCTTAATGTGCTCAGTTTACTTGCTCAATCCACCAGCTTTCATTCTTAACCATCATATTGTGTTTCCTCCCAGAAATCTGGAAGGAGGGAAGGAGAGGGGAGACAGAATGAGGTGAAGTTAGTAAAATGAAACGAGAAATGTAAACACAGTCTCCAAGATTCTGTCACCAACAGTTGTGCTTCTTTTACCTATTTCCAGCCTCCAATACATTTTTAAACAAGAGCTAAAAGCTAAAGATTATTAAGATGAGAACAAGAGGTAAGAATTTATTCTGTTGCTTATTCTACTATCAGACTTTTCTTGGTTTACCTCATTCTGTAACTTTTCCAGACCATTGACAATGGAAGAAATAGCAGAGAAAACGCCAGTCACGTTCATAGTTATAGAAATGTTGAAAGGGGCTTTATCAAAGAGACTACAAACATTTATAAATATAAACAAAACTGAATATAGTAAATAACACAACTTTCTTTTACTGCCCTAAGCCTTTCAGAATTTATGAAAGTTTGCCTCTTGCTCTGTCTAAATGAATAGCATCAGGTGAAATTAGAAAGATAGGCAGAAAAAAGGGAGCCAGAATACATAATTTAAAAGAGCACAAAGCTAGAATTAGGGAGAGACATAAAAGCAGCGAATTGGGTAGAAAGTAATAGGAAGTAATTTATTCAACTTCCCTAACCTAAATAGCAATATTTTATTCTTTGTCTTCAGCAGCACTGACACAAAAACTACCAGATTCATACCATATGTTTGAAAATCAAGAAGGACATGGCTTCTAACAGGTAAAAGGCTGAAAACAACGTAAATGTGCACCTATAGAAAAATGTCTAAATAAACTCTACAATAATTATACAATGGAATATAATACAGACGATAAAAAGAATGTTGGCATAAAAACGTTCATATATTATGTATGGAATGAAGCAAGCTGCAAGAAAAAGATACAGTGCAGAATTCAGCTTTTTGTCCACAAATTGGATTACATGTTATATATTGTGTACGTGCATATATTGTTGGTAAGTAGTATAAAAAGGCTCAACATTCTCATCTCTGCTTATTTCTAGAAGGCAGGTAATAGGATGGAATGAGGAGGTGGGGAAACAAGTGGAGAACTAACTTTCCATATTAAAAATTGTATTTGAATTTTTTATAAAATGCATCCATTATCTTGATATATATGTATAGATTAGGTTTATTCTAAAATATAATAATCATTCAATAAAGATAATTTCTGATTAATAATGACTTTTTAAAATAATTTATATTTGTTTTTAAGAGTCACAATTAGCAAGTTTAAACCCAAATTATAGAATGGCTATCATCAATAAATCGACAAGCAACAAGTGCTGGCGAGGATGTGGAGAAAGAGGAACCACTTTGAAAGCAGTGTGGAGACACCTCCAAAAATTAAGAATGGAACTGCCTTACGAGCCAGTGATCCCACTTCTGAGAATTTATCCAACGAAAGCTGAAACACTAATTTAAAAATAATATGTGCATCCCTATGTTCATTGCAGCGTTATTTACAATCACCGAGATTTGGAAGCAGCCCAGGGGCCCATCAGTAGATAAGTGAATAAAACAACTGTGGTACCTCTACACAATGGAATACTACTTTACCATAAAAAAGAAAATTTTACCCTTTGTGACATCATGGAAGGACCTGCAGACATTTATACTAAGTAAAATAAGCCAGTCAGAGAAAGAAAACTACCATATGATTTCCCTCATGTTTAGCATCTAATGAACAAACTAAACTAACAAGCAAAATAGAGACCAACTCACAGATGGAGAGCAGGCTGACAGCTCTTGTGGGCCGGCGTCAGGGGGCAGTGCTGGGAGGCGGAGGGATCGAACCGAAAAGAAAAGGGACTCATGGGCACAGACGACAGTGTGGTGACTGGGGCAAGAGAATGGGTGGGAGTGGAGAGGATATAAGGGCAATGAATGGTAATGAAAAATACAATAAAATAAACTATTACACTTAAAAATATTAATGAAATAGATTTGTTTACTTGGCAATTTTTTGCACATACTAGAAGTTCAATTAATGTTACTTTCTCCTTATTTCTTCTATTATTCTAATCACTACATTTTTTTGTATTTTGGTTTGAATCATCAAACAAATCATTGTTTAAAACAAATAAAATAAAAATCAAATTTTATATATATATATATATATATATCCAGTTCCTTTTTTAAATGCCAATATAACCCTAAAGGGGTAAACTGACTTACCCAAAGTCTCATACATACTTAGCTAGCTATTTAGCATTAGAGTTCAGGGGGATTAATGAATCAGTGAGTAAAACAGAAGTTTCTCAATTAAGTTAACCAATGAACAGCTATAAAATCTGTAATAAGGTGCTTGTATGCACAGGAACCAGGAAGGCAGGAGCGCTTTCCTTTATTGCCCCAAAGCAATGATTTCTGTGCCTGCGCCCCGCAGCACTTCCAGCCAGGAGCCAGAGAAACCTCAATGGCCGCAGCAATCTTGAGAGAAAAATGAAGCGTCAGATTCCAACAGAAAAGTCAAAAGAGTGGCTCATGCCCAGCAATGCTGCGTTTACAGTGCGCAGGCTGAGCACGTCCGACAGTGTTAACGGGAACAAGCACAGCAAACAAAGGCCACGTGAGGCCACATGAGGCCTTCCGTCATAACACAAACACCCAGACTAAGGTATAAATAGATGACATCGACTGTACCACTCAGCAAAAATAATCCGAGCACATCTTAAAAAGTGAAAATCAAAATACTTTAACTGGATGACTAACACCATGGTGTGTAAACCACTCCATGAAAGTTATCAAAGCCAGATTGTTCTTTATCCTTCTTCATTGAGGTAAGTTTAGTTTAATGAATTAAAAAGGTGTTATGAGAATTTTGGCTGCTGCTCAGGATCAGATCAGGGAACCTCGCTGGCAGTTCAGTCTGACTGATGGTCAGCAGTGAGCTGTTTGAGGTTACTGCACACCACCTATGCAGCTTACTTTAGGACACCAACTACCAGTTTGTGTTTTTTACCACTTTAGATGAGATTCGATTTTAGGTTTACAAGGGCTAGATCTAGACCAGCTAAAGAATTGCAATAAAATAAATAATAAAAATGTTCTCAGAAAACCTCCATACGTGTCTAACAGGTGGGATCTGACTAAGCCCTACAGTTTGCAGCACTGCCAGTTTCTTAGCTTTGATACTTTCGTGCGGTTGTGTGAAGAGGAATCCATGCCTCTCACCGTGGGAAATGTAGCTCTAATGTTTCACGTCTAAGAGAAAGCACCAGTGGAACGTGGGACGGCAAGCAGGCCCCAAGTGTGTGACAGCGGGATTTCCTGTGGGTAAATCAGGATGGCATATTTCCTAGAGTTAAGTCTTGCTCTTGCTAAAAATCTCTCCCTCCCTGGATGAAAGGAACAAATGCTAATGCTTATCTAGCTTCCTTAGACCGATGCTAATCCTTTCAAAGTTCAGCCATACCTCTTGTCTTTGCATAATCCTTTTGAAGTACCTTCCGGGCTGTCTACCACCTAAAGCGAATCTACAATCTACGCATGGTTAATGGGTACCATTCTGATGTGGTGTGTCCAAGGACAGCAAAAAAAGCCTGTCAGGGCAGGGCTTGGGGCCTCTCTCTGTTGATCAGAGGGCGGTCGCATAGTCCTGGTTCTTCTAGTCATTTATAAACTCCATGTGGATTCATAAACACGCCAGCCTCAGCATACGGATTTCTGCAGGCAGGATCCGCGACAGTTGTGCAAGGTGTTAGTGTTTGGGGAATGTGAGGAAAGCATGATGAGACTTCCCTGTACATTTATTTGAAAACTTCTCTGAACCCTAATTATTTCAAAATAAAATGTGAAAAAAAAATCTCCAAGGCTCACTTCTAACTAAAGTTAAAAAGGTGGCTAACGTACATAAAGTAGCCAATGCCTTGGTTTAAGGGCTAAGAATTGTGTTACCTCCATGGTTCATTTCCATACCCTGCCAATCATACTAACTTCCTTTCAGAGGGTTTTCAGTTGAACAAGCATTGAAACGCCTTTCCAAGAGCTAAGAAAAATTGCCCTGTTGGCAGCAGTTAGACACCTGGGCCACACTTCATCTTATTAATGGAGTCTCAGTGCAGATTCGTCTATGTTCTTATTTCACCGTAGCTCTCATTTTCTTTCATTTGCTCCTCATAAAGTGTTTTTGTCACCAGAAAAGTGATTTTATAATAGGTACTAAGCATTTCCTCAAATATTGTCTTGTTCACATCTCTTTATCTTTCTGATAAAATTTCCTTTTGTATCACAACAGCCAATCTAATGTGCTCTAATTTTCTAATGGAAACATGTAATCTCTTTCTTTACATAGTATCTTCAAATTCTGAGGTGTTTTTTCTCATGAAATCATTATTTACTCTTATTAAATAGGGACATTTGGAGTAACATCTTTGAATATGCCAGAGCATGATTCCTAACCTATATAATTTAAATATGCTCTGGATATTACTGTCCACTATGCTGCAGATAGTAGGAACCTAAGAACCCCCAACTTTAGTTTGCCAATCAACACTGAAAAAATGAAAGCAGCAAGATTACAAATACTATGGACTGAATGACTGAATCCCCAAAGTGCATATGCTAAATCCTAGACTCCCAAAATGATGATTAGAAGATGGGGCCCTTGGGAGGTGATTAGATCATGAGGGTAGGGCCCTCATGAATGGAATTAGTGCCCTTAAAGAAGGAACTCCAGAGAGCTCCTTTGCTCCTTCTGCCTTGTGAGGACATAGCGAAAAGGCACCATCTATGAACCAGGAAGTGGTCCCTCATCAGACATCAAATCAATGGAGCTTTGATTTTGGCCTTCCCAACCTCCAGAACCATGAGAAATAAACTTCTGTTGTTTATAAGCTGCTCCGTCTATGGTACTTCCTTACAGCAGCCCAAACAGACTAAGACAAGAAGAGAAATAGAAAACGGAGCAATGGAGACAATAGATCTTGGCGAACAAGAATGAGCATTTTTAGATGTGGAAGGGCAGAGCTCAGTTAAAGATATACTTTCTTAAACAATATCGAGAGGTATAGGACCAATATTCTCGGTAGCTGACTTACAAAAAAAAAGCGGAATCATGGTCTTGATGAACTTCAGTGGGGCCATGCCGCAGGCCTAAATCAAGCCCTCTTATTGATGGGTGGGTGTGATCTGCTTATATAGACTCCTCTTGCTGTGTATTTTCATGTAGCAGGATGACTAACCAAGCTGTGGGACATTCCTTGATTGTGTGCGATGTTAATTAGAGAGATTTATTTTGTCTTAGAAATTTTTAGCTGTTCACATCCATCAAGCGGTGAGTGGAAGCCACGCTGCTGAAAGAGGAAACCAGGGGTACTGCTGTGTGTGCTTTTCTCTGAGGCAAATGGCAGCACCAGCTGTTACTCCCTTTTTCTGAGATCAGAGAGAAAAATGGATGGCTGTGTTTTGTAACTGCAATGCACTTAAATCTGTTTGCAAGAGATTTATTTATATCCCACAGTCAATACATTTAGTAAACTGAGCAAAACACCACTTGCAATGACAACTTCTTAAATGACATTAAGCAGCTCTGCTTTCAGCTCTAGTCAATAGAGGGACAACATGCAACTCCTTTGTGATTCCTGGACTATTTACCCTTTTCAATTAATAGACTTTGGGAGAAGTTCTTCCCTTCATTGAGCTTTGTTGCTGGACATATAAAGTAAATAAAAAGAAGATGTTACAGCCGAGAGAAACATTGGCTACAGTCTTCTGACCTCATCTCTACCCGACAATAATATCCTCCACAGAAATCTGTCCTGACTTGACAAATAAGCAGAAAAATGACCTTCCTCAGATCTTGGAGAAAAGTTCACTCCTGATAAACTAACTCTCATTAAGAAAAATTAAATATACAATGCCAAAATGGTGAGAAAATATCAAGCCTCATGGACCTGGGCAGTTTACCATAAGTGTTTTTTCTTTTTTTTTTTTCTGGGTGGGGCTCAATGTCCAAATATCACCTTGAAGTCACAAACATCACTTTCTCACTTTATAGGAAGGATGAATGCCACCGGCAACAAAAGCAGACAATGGGGACCACATCAGACTTTAAAACTTGTTCAGCAAAGGAAACATCAACAGAGTAATAAGCAACCTAAAGAATGGGAAACAATATTTGCAAATCATATATCTGATAAGTAGCTAATATACAGAATATATAAAGAACTCTTACAACAACACATTTAACCAAATAACTCAATTTAAAATGAGCAAAGGAGTTAAATAGGCATTTCTCCAAAATGACCACAAATGACCAACAACGTATCCGAAAAGATGTTCAACATCACTAATCATCGGGGAAATGCAATTCACAACCACAACGAGATTATCATCTCAGAAAAGTTAGGATGCCATATCAAAAAGCAGAAAATAACAAGTGTTGGCTAGGACGTGAAGAAATTGGAGCCCACATGCACTGTTCATGGTAAGAATGTAAAATGATGTAATGGCTATGAAAAAACAATTACCATATCATCAATTCCACATATAGGTATATATGCAAAAGAATTGAAAGCAGGGTCCCAACGAGATATTTTCACATCAATATTCATTGAAGCATTATTGACAACAGCCAATAAGTAGCAGCAACGTAGATGTTACCTGACAGATGAATGGATAAAAATAAACATGGTGTAACATACACCATGCTTTTGTCCCGCCTCATAAAAGAAGTAAATTCAGTTATCTGCATGAACTTTGGATAACATAGATAAACTGAGGACATCATTACTAAACAAAATCAGCCAGTCACAAAAAGACAAACAATGCATAATTCTTCTAATATGAGTTATCTAAAGTAATCAAACACTTAGACAGACAAAGAATGGTGGTTGCCAAGTATTTGGGGAAGGGGAAAATGAGAGTTATTTAGTGGGAAGGGAGTTTCAGTTTTGCAAAATAAGAAAAGTTCCAGAGAAATGTTACATAAAAATATACAATTAGGCTTACTGTATGTACAACTAAAATGGTTACGATGGTATTTTTAGGTTATGTGTGCTTTGCTGCAATAAAAAATAAAGAAGACAGCAACTCACTGCACTATATTCAAAACAAAGTATTTTTACTGATACGGGCAGCAGTAGAGCCTGAAGAATATCTGTATTATTATTATTACTGGTGGAAAAGGGAGAGACAGGCGAAACCCATCACCTGTACAGTTAGAGGCTGCAAACTCCAGAATTAGAGATCCAAACCCAGAGATGCAAAAAACAAAACAAAACACAATACCTAACAAGAAAGGGAAGACAAATGATCCTTGGATAAAACAACTTAAATCAACTGTATTTTTATTTAGTTTTTGTATTAGGCAGGTTTCCTTTTTGTATAACAGGAAACAAATACTTAGTCTTATATTAAGGCAGAATTCAACGCCTTATCCCAAGATAAATCAGCCAAGTAAGCAAAATACATTCATATCCTGAATTTGGCATTCCCTATCACTTTCTCCTTGAAATTATATTTTCTCAAGAAAACTCTTCTCCTTTAATAGCTTGCATCCAGTGTCAGCTCAGAATTCCCTAGTTTCCCTCCACACCCCCCACTGGGGTCCTCATACCCTGCCACAGCTTCAGCCACAACTTAAATGCAGAGAACACTCACATCCACAGTGGTGGCATTGCAGGTGATGCTCTCCTGAGCTACAAAACCTGCCTGCTTGATATCTCCTATATGCTGCCCCCCAAAACTTAAATTCCACATACGTCAAATAAATTCATTTTCTACACTCTTCGAGAACGAATTCTTCCTTCTGATTTCCTTGGTCTGTTAAAAACAAGAACATCCACCCAAGCATTTCTGCACAAAATCTTAGAAACAAGTCCTTCCTCCCTGTCCTCAGTCAGTAAGTTCTCGAGCCTTGTAGATTCTTCCTCTACAACTTGTTTTACTTTTCTCACCTTTCTTTCCTTTCTGTAACTCAATACCTTATCACTCTTGTCTCCCTTTACCTAACTTCCCCATGAGAATGCTGTACAGTTCATAAGATAAGCCATTCGAATACCAGTGCTGCCTGTCTGCATATCTGTAGAATCCTGTAACACATCATGAAATTCTCTTATTTCTCTTAGTTTGTCTTAAAATGGTTTTGTCACTGAACTTTGCAGTTCCGGGGGAAAGAATTCATGTCTTCCCTCCTATAAAAAAACATCTAGCAGAGAATTACCTACAAGAGTTATTTTTAAAATTTACTGAAGTTGAAATGAATTCAAAAGGACTTTTTTGAAAAGGAAATGTCAATCATTATACCAATTTGAGTAAGTTTTTCTTCATATCAATACTATAGACATCATTAGAAAATATTGGCAAGATTACCAAATGTCTCAGCAAGGATTAATCTGTGGGAGGCAAATGCAGTCTGGTCTTCAAACTTTAGTCATCTTTTCAAATCCCTCACCCTCTTAATATAGTGGTTGATTTGCCCCATGCATGCCTGTGGTTTCAGGCTATTCTCCCAAAGTGCATATCAACATATAACCAAGTACATGTACACACACTCAATAATTAAGTAGCAAGAACCTTATTAAATTTAGTTTTAGAGAAGGGGAGCGGATTCACTGTGCTTGAACAGGAAAAATTCTGAGTGGTCAATGAATGATTGATAGAGGAAAGACTTATCATGGGCTGAAGATTAGCAATATTACTTTTATTTAGAAATGATATTTCTATAGTTATTATTATATAGAATATCAGATACACATTATTACCAGATATAAAATTTACTGAGTTGGGTAAATATATGGATCCTTTATCAACATAAATAATATGTATTTATAGGGTTATATGGATATGGTCATATTTCCCATATTTCATTTATTTTTTCAGCCCTAGTCCTCTTGGCGTTTGGTATAAAGAAGGCAGTCAATGAATGCTTGAGGAACAGAATGTGCTTATTCATTTCTCTGTTATGCTCTTGTGGAGTTCAAAATTTCACTTGCATATCTATATTAATCTTGGCAAAAATGTTAGTGGTCTGGGCATTAATATGCATATCAGTTGAAGGAACAAGAATTAGAAGAAAGAGATCCCAAGGCCGGAGGACTTTGCCCAGGCAAAGATTTCTATACAAATCTTAAGACTTATGTGGCCCCTCTCACACTATTACAACATTAATAAGAGCTGAAATGAAGGCCCTTTCCATCACATACTGTAGATATAACCATAACATGAAGAGTACAGTGACTTTATAGAGAGAGTGGGAGGAATAAAGACTGTACCCGACCACAGATAAGGCAGAAATACTGCAAATAAATACTTGGGACAATTCCAATCTCCTCGGTCCCTCTCACAACAAAATGCCTGCTGAAGCTTTGCTACAGAAGTATAGCCAGGAGATCATCAGTATCACCATCACCTGGGAAAATGCTTGAAATATTGAACCTCGGGTCTTACCTAAAACTCAATGAGTCAGTCTACATTTTAATATGACTCATACAATAAAGTCTAAGAAACACCACTCCCCATCGTTTACAAGATATCACGATGCCACAATAATGAATAATGGATAAGACCTAAGACTGGGCCATCCTTAATGAATATTAAACAGGCCAATACTAACCTAAACATACCAGGACTAATAACATAACAGGATACTCAGTTCCTGCTTTGGTTCATATTTAATTCCACTCTGAACATAGCAAAGAACAGTGATATATTAGGTGTTTGCTCATCCACGAAACAATTTTTCAGTGAAGACTTCAACTCTCAACATTCAGTAATGCATGAAGGTCTCCAGATTAGTGTTCAAAACGCATGAAAGAGCACACAGGAGTCAGCAAAGGCAATGCTATCACTCACTTCAGAGTCTTAAGTTCTACATCAGGAAAATATCACTGTCAACAGTCAGTGGATGAGCACACCAACGTCTGTGAGGCACTGTATATTTATGGGAAAACGTAAACTAATTCAAAAATTAAATTTTAGTCTATTAGAAAAACAGAAAGTAAAGCTGTGCCCACTCAGGATTAGGTTTTCATGGCTGACTAATGTTCCCACCCGTGGGTGGCACCTGCAGCAGTGCAAGCCTCGTGAGCTCGGTCCCTTACACTCCCCCTAGTGGCTGTCATAGAAATGTGGCCCCCAACCTGGCTGCCTCCACAGCTCTGATGGAGCACATGGAATAGGGAGTCACCAAGGTACCTGAGCATGTGCCATACGCCAGATGAGAGGCACCTCAGGAAAGGAACTCTTTGAAGACGCCCTTCACATTAACTTAAACCAAGGCCCCATGGGAAAGACCTATTGAAAACAGCTGTGGTTTATCTCCTTGGTTCAGAATCAGAGGCCTGTGTTGGACTAAATGGGGAGGAACGTTGCTGGTATTTTAAATTGCATGCTTAGCCAAATAGTGAAATGTGGCTCCTGCGGACTCAGCACCTTCCTCAGCCTGGTCCCCTCTCTGCTTGTGAGGCCCTGTCATGGTCACCAAGGCGCTGCCGTTATTCATTATGGATTATGTGTACACGTTTCAGCGCAGTATTATCCATCTCTGTCCTCCCTATCAGACATCACAAGGTTAATGTGCAAAATGCTATCTGAGTGTTAATCATGCACGGAAACTGCCGCCGAGCAGAATGGGGCTGGAGGACCATGAGTAACTAAAGAGATGCACTTCCTTGCTATAATATGCATGTGTCGGGGACTGATATGCATATTTTTGCAACGCCAGATGAAAATGGGTGACAATCTGCCTCCTTTCTAGGACAGGATCAGTCATCTTCCTCCTCACATCACGTCCATTACGGTGCTTCAGGCGCATTTAACTGCCGGTGGCCCGAAAGCGTTTTGTTTTTACGTGGCATTGTGAGGAGGTACATTGTCCTATGAAAGTGAACCTTATAAATGACATTTAGTCTCTTTTAAATACTAAAACTCTTTTTTCCACTTTAAACATTTTAAGTGAATAGCATTTTAAAAATTTTAGGCAACATACTTGGATGTACAAAAATTGTAATATTCTTACTTCTCAATAGCTAAATATTCCTTCCCTGTGAGCCACTATTCCTGCACTTTTGCCAAACTGAAAGGTAACTCAGTTTCTCTAGTTCAATATTCAGTCTCTTCTGAGAAAGTACTCGGCCCACTCCACTCGGGACTCTCTCCCTTCACATTCTTTCCTTCTTTCTCTCTGGGTCTCCACTAGGCTCAGAACAAAGAGGAGGGTGCAGGGGAGAATCACAGGCCATCACCTGTACTTGCTGCTCTTTCTTGAGTCATCCTCATGGTTCTGGCTTCAGCTGCAGCAGCCAGGGCCACACAGGTGGCCTCTTCACACCAGGAAGTGCAGGGCCTGCAGGCTCACCTCAGCATTTCAGGGCCTGGGGGGGCCACAGAAACTTTTCTCCCTGAAAGACTATGTCCTAGGAAATCCACTGATACATTGCTCCTGGTCTCATATTGGAAACATGACTTACCTGAGGGTCTCACAGAGTTCATATTCTACACCCTCCGGGAAAAGACCCTACTTTCAGAACCCCTAAGTCTACATGAGATTTGAATCACTACCCCTTCTGCCAAGACTCGCCACAGCGGAAAGGGGAAGTGGGCCCTTCCCAGGGCCTGGGAAGGTATCTAATCTCTAGTCACATCCTTCTCCGACTCTTTTATCCTTTCTGGACAGGAAAATGGTATTGACCTCATCAGTCATGCTTCCTACTCTTGGGGGTTACAGTCCAAATTCTATGCACTGGATCTTCCAAGCCGCAGGCCTTATTATTTAAAGCCCAGTTTTGGGAATTCCTGAAATTTATTTTTCTGACCTGAATCCCTGGTTCTTTCCATTGAAAGCTGAATCTTTTAAGACTTTTATCTCTGCAGTAGAGATCTAAAAGTATGCACAGGAGCCAAGAAGCCAAGAATTTGACTCTCTTCTTTCTGCACTGTCTCTGCCCTGCACAGCATACCAATACAGATAAATTCCATGCTGTTTCCATGATAAGGAGAAGTGAAGAGATAGAAGGAATTGAAAAACACAGTTTAATATCCAAGTATCACTGCTACACATAACTTCCCTACATCTTAAATAGGGAATGTGGAACAGAATGATGCATGTCCTGGGCAACATAGGATCCTTTTGGGCCAGGGTGGCAGTTCTGTCCTGCACCTGCCCTTTGTTTCATTGTCTGCCCATCCTGCCAGACTGAGTGGTCCCATATTTTGATGGCTGCCTCCTCTAGTTTCTTCTCCACTTCTTTTCTACTCTGTAGTTTCTTCTGGGCTGTGAGCTGAAAGACCAAGTAAACAAACTTGTTAAAAATTCCGTGTTAAGGGGAAGTCAATAAAGCCCTGACCTTGGGAGTTAAGTGCATGCCTTTGAACCCACTGTGCCCACCTTCAAGGCTGTTTTTTTCTTACTTCTAAGTTTAGGCTGAGTTCCCAAGGGTAGCAGTTGTGAGAAATTTTACCTCTGAATAAGCAGGTTGTTACTATAATTTAAAGCATGCATGTATCATTCTTCTTTATAAAAATGACTTGATAAAAGCCTTCAAATTTATACCACGAGCATCATGTTCAAACTTAAAATGGGAGTCAAAGCCCAATTGGCTATTTTTAGACATCTCTACAAAAGGTGAGCACAGCATCGGGGTTTTTCTTTCCCTCTGTTTTCACTGACTAAAGAGTATTTCCATTTCTCTTCGCCATGAGAACACTGACTTCAGTTACTCAGAGTTCAGACGTTTGGCCCAGCTGCCGCTGTGAAGGTTTCCACCTGACACCTTAAATCGTGAAAGGTCAGCAGACAAATTGGGCTATAAAACCAGGACATTTTCTTACAAATGCTTGAAACTATCTTAGGTTAGAACCTAAGCCAAAGATAAAAATATAAGGCACTTAGGTTAATTCTTAAAAAAATTCTAAATCACCAAAATAAAATACACTATAGAGCAATTGCCTTCATCCAGAATTCTGCCCTTCCGAGGGAAACAGCTTCCTAACTTGAAAGCTGAGGTCTCTCAGCTTCGGAACTGTTCAATTTTTCTGAAGTATCAATAGCGAAGATGGGCCCGGGGAACAGGGACCAAGGATCGACCACACAAAAGCGATTCCACAACCCTCACGAAAGCCCAGAAACCTATAAAAAGCTTTCCTCCTCCGACTCTCTACAACTAAAGTCATTCAGTGCCTGCTCACTCTAACTGGAGCCTTCTGTCTGCCTGGGTTTTGTCTTCCTTTTTCTCACTTGCTGATAGAAGGAATGCGTTTCACTAGCAAGTACAATATCGAAACATGCTACTGTTTCATAATAAGTATCTAACCCACTTCAATCTTTCCACCCCCAGGACAGGTCAGCACTCATATTTCGCCACAGTCCCAGTAGGAGCTTCACAGCTCCTGGTGTCCTGCCCTTCTTGGCATAACGGGAGTTTTCTCTCTTGCCTTTGCTTGTGTTGGACACTCTTAAAATAATTCTACGCACTTAGTGGCTACCTAATAAACATTGGAGAAATTTGTTCATTGATTTAGGAGATATTTATTTGCACAATAAGTGCTAGATGAAACAAATGAACACAGTCTCTTCCTGTATGCATTATCCATTGATGCAGAAAAATATTACAACACACTTAGCAGCTTAAAATGAGATGCATTTGTTTTCTCATAGTCCCCGTGGGTCGTGGAGCCAAGCACTGGCCTCATAAGCTTTATAATCTAGTAAAGGATACAGTCAAATAAATTCTGTTCTATCAAGTTGTGATAAGCAGCACCTACCCCTTTAGACACCGGCAGAGGAGAGGATGATATGTGTGGACCGCAGCGTTCACACCCAGGCCTAGGAGGCCCCTCGGGGGGGGGGGGACGACAAGAGAAATGGAGCTGACAAAAGACAGCTCTCTCCCTGAGCCACGTTCCAGCTGGGAACTCAGAGAAGTGTGAGAATTCTACATTTGAACCAGCTTTTCGGGTCATTATCAACATTCGTCAGCTACCAATATGATACGTGGGCCAGCGTCTATACCAGCCTCCTAGAACATCAAGGACGGACCTGGTAATAAAACTCTGGTTAATGTCATTCAGGGATGGAGTTGAGTGAAGAGCTACTAACCCAGACCCAGAATATGGAGGGCCGGGGTGAGACAGATCCGAGTAAGACAGCCAGGAAAACGAGCCACTTACACTCTGGGTGCTAGGAATGTAACTGAGCCATGCCCTGGCCCCATGTTTGCACAGGGGCCACTCTTCCCATGGGTCTCTCCCAACCAGTGACTGGACATGGCAGGGATATTCAAGCAGGCCCGTTCTGAACAGATGCAGCTTGATGCCTCCCCAGTGGCCTTGCTACCCTCTTCTCAGGCTTGCTCTGCAGTCTAACACGCTTGCGCCAATTCTCCCCTCCTTCCCACTCGCCTTCCTTTAGGGTCAGAACATGGCTGTCTGGCAGCTCTCTCAGACTCACCCAGCTTCCTCCTCATTTTCTCTCACAGGTATTTTCTCTAATAAATTCATTACATGTTTAAATCCTATCTTGGCATCAGCTTATCAGAGGACCTGGACTAACACAGGGGAAATAAGAAGGCTTCATCAGAAGTAATTTATTGGAAGAAGGTATTGTACAAGTTTTTCCAGAAAAGAGTCCTTATTAGAATAAAGGTTTTATTGGCTATATCATCATTTAATCCATTTTGACGGCTCTGTGTGTTTTCCACCCCAAATCCTTAATTTAATAACAGAACACGTGAGAGAGTATTTTTATTTAATCAGTATCTACATGGGTGTCCATAATAACATTGGTTATAAAGAAAAGGATTGGAAACAATCTATACATATAACAATAGAGAATATCTATATAGCAATACCAGAATAAAATATTGGTGTATTGTTACAAATTAGTGTATGGTCATTGAAAAGATATGATGTATGTACATTTTATTGATATGACAAGATATATCAATGTATTAAGAATGCTAACTTTAGAGGATTTGGTAAGAGTTATTAGTTTGGCTTCTCTGTATTTTTTAATTTGTTCCCAATGAGCATGTATCACTTCGATAATACAGAAGAATTAGCTACATCATTGTTGTCAGTAGATACTGAGAACAGAGCTGCTCTGTGCCTGACCCAGGTCAGGAAGGAAGGAGATTGGTTCTCATAGCCTCTGGTGAGAATTCATAAGCAGCAGCAGCAGCAGCCATAGGGAAAGGTCCATGTGGTTGATAGGAGGAATGAGAGGACATGGCTGGGCCCTAATTTAGAATGGGAAAGATAGAGCCAGGGATCCGTGTGTTCGCTGCTGGAAGTCTAAGTACCTTAGTTAGCTAGTAAGTGTCCTAGTCTTGTAAGAGGGTGCAGCCGGGGGAGGGGGGGCAAATAGGGATTTGTAAATGGGATCCAGAACTCAAGATGTCCAGGAAATATTAGAAAAATATATATAGGATGCCCTCACCCCCACAAGTCTGAGCTGGGGGTATGGGACGCAGGGAGCAGGGCCATTCAGAGCTGTTTTGTATAGCAGCAGCTTTGTAGCTAACCTCTGGCATTTAACATATCTATAACCTTTAACTGGTTTCATGGATATGTTAAATAGCTGTGGCCATGCTTTGAGCCAGGGGGATGGAAGTGACTTCCACCCAAGATGTAACTGGGGGGAGAGGAACACATGACTTTTGGCAAGAGGGGAGAACACCACAGCTTTGGGGCTCCCTTTGCCATGCAGCTTAGGATGCTGGGAAGCAAGATGTAGCAGTGATGCAGATCTCTCTCTTAGCAGTTTGGAAGAATGCAGGAGAGGTGCTGCAGGAAGGAAAGTCTGGACCATGAGGCTTTGGAGGAGTGGGGACCCCTCGGCCTGAGAGACAGAGAGAGAGGACCACGTGGCTTTGGGGGGCTCCTTTTACCACACGGCCTAGGAAGCAGGAGAGACTTTGCCTGGAAGAAAAGGGGTGAAAGAACTCTTGCTGGTGGGCCATGAGAAGATGTCACATGGTTTTGCATTAACTGGAGATCGTGGCGGCGACACAGTGGATGGTGTTGGAACCGAGGGGCTGCCTGAATCACAGACTTCTACTTCTTTTCCTGAGATAGGGTACCCTGGACTGGGCAGAGGGGAGAAGGAAGGACTGTGTGCATTTGTGGGTACTCTAAAGAACTTTAGTATTTTAAAGGAGACATTAAGTCATTACTCCAAGCCTGTATGACTTGTAAATAAATAATTCCTTTCCTTTTCACCAGTCTCTGGCATTGAGAGACGTCTTTCCTTTGGCGGTGAGCATAGCGAACTGAGTACGGGGTGGGGAACCCCAGGAGCACAAAGGGGGTCCTTTTGGTAACAGGATATAGTTGGGTGCCCCGCCCTGTTCTGTAACAGTCTTAGTGCCACTCGGTCCGTGACAGAAGAGGCAGAGGGAATGGATGCAAACTTTTAGGCAACAGGACTATGTTTCAAACATATAAAACACCTCGCTTTCTTGGAGGAACTAGAATCAGGACTGAGATCCCCATAAAGTTAACCATGGGGTCTGTGCTAGAAAGACCATATGTGTTGCTACCGTTTTTGCCTCCTGGCAACAGCTGGGCTACAAAGATATGGGAGCTTAACCTCACAAATTCCTACATGCTATTTCCTACTCAAGAGATTTTCTTATTCTCTGAAACACATTTTTTATAAATGTGCAAATATCATTATCTATTTGCTCTCAGATATGTTCCCAGCCTTTTTCCAATCAATTCCATTCTCAGTCTCTCTTGTCACTGACTTTGAGCTAAACTGAAAGGTGGGGGGAAGGGAAAAGACAGGTATTTCTCTCCCTCTCTTTCTGCCTTGGAAGCATGGCCTGGAATGGCCACTTATCCATAACCACATTTCCTGCAGAAACAGCTCTGCTTGGCAGTGCCTGACTTAGTTCTAGCTCCCGCCACATAACCCAGCCGTAGGGGCATCACACTGTCTGGTATTCAAGTCCCTAGAGTGGCTTCTGCTTTCCTAAGTCACCCAAACTAATAAACTAACCTCATCTACTCTATCAACACAAGAGAATTCAAGGAACTGACTGCTAGGCTTTATTGTGATGTCATTATGTTTATGGGGTGTTACATGGTAAAACGACAGTCAATTATCCATCTTAAAACAAATAACTGCATGTTTTTCAGCAGCTAAGAAAAAGGTCAGGAGCACTTCAAGTTTAGCCAATCAGAAGATTAATCTTTCTGTTGTCTAATATGGAAGCTAGTCATACGTATACAATAGTAAGAGTAATGCTTCATTTGCAGTCATTCAAAGTTTAATCACTGAATCAGTTTCACTTCTTTTGGTATGCAAAGTAATCTCCAACTTTTGAAGATAGTTTGTTTCAGCTCTTCTGCACCTTAAAGAAATGTATGTCCTCTTTCCATTCTTCATCTCATTGTCTCCACAGGAAGCTGTCCCCCTTAGCAGATTCTCTTCACTTATTGCCAAAGCAGGTTTTTCACTTTTAGCTGTATCCTCTCTATTTCCTAGATGCCTGGTATCTCATGGAATAGCATCCATTCTTTTATCTTTCCTCCCTCCCCGTAAACCTTCTCGTCAGTTTTATATGAGATTGCACCCAATAACTTGGCAGAATCAGCAATGGCGTGTGTAGTTTGGAGTGACCCCTCATCACAAGCAGCTGTGATCACCTCAGCAACACATCACAGAACAGAGTCAGAAAGAAAATTAGTGTTTCTGGATGGGAGACAGCACTGCCTAGGGAGATGGCAGGGGTTCAAATGCCAGCTCCTCACGTACAAGCAATGTAATATTGAGCAAATTATTCAAATTGTACCTCAATTTTCCCAATTGCAAAATGAAGATAATTGCAGGATGTACCGCATAAGGTTGTAGAGAGAATTAAATGAGCTTATTTCTGTAAACCCTTAAGACTAACACATAACTCCTTAGGAAGCCTTTCAGTACATACATGGTATTCAGGGGAAAAATAAAAAACGTCTAGAACCATAAATTTTCTTTAAAATCTTGAAATTTTTAGAACCTAAACAAAGCTACATCACTTCGAATTTTTTACAGAGAAGCTTCACAGAAACGTGAATAAATGACTATATATTTTATATAAATATGTAATACACTGGGATTTACAAAAGAAATGTACATTTCAGAGGGAGCATCGTTCTGTGCCTTCATTTGAAGGTGTGGCTAAAATATGCCACTGTAGAAAAGTTACTATCTTATCTTTTCGGGTTTGTTGTAGAAAAATGGTCCTAAGGCAGAGGCATCTGCAGATCTCTTGTTAAATGACAAAACTCTATGGAAATCATATTATTATTAGGTGCAAAAGACAGTGTCAGCTGAAATTGCTTCCTTAAGTACTTGCTTAATCTACCTTGATAACCTTTATAAAGATTAAGATGAAAACTGGTATTTTAGTGTAAGTCTGAGTGTTAGGGCATTTAGACAATTTAGAACTAGCATATCATTCTGTTAAAGGTCAAATTCTACCAAACATTAAAAAAAATTATCATCACAGCCTATTAAACATTCATATTCAAAATCAGATCTTTTGACTCCTAAAATACTGAGTATTTTTTCTTTTGAAATATAGCATTCAGGACCGCAACTTTTCTAAAACATATTTTCTGATGAAGAAAGGCAGTTAAAAAGTACCAGTGGCTAAATAAAATCCATCATGGTGGAGAGTCACCTGGTGTGATAGAAAAAATCTCAGAGGTTTTGGAAGTTTGCTCTAAAAATAAGCACCCAAAAACCACTTCCGAAGTTGTTTACACCTTTTACATTCAGAAAGTGAGCCAGAATCACACAGAGGACAGACAGTCTTTAAATGAGTCTAGCAATTTTTTATACTTTTCTGTTTATGTTTCCATTCATGTTTATGATTATTTATAATAATTATTTATAGAAACATGTGTCTTTGAGATTGTCAGAAGTGCATCACTATCAAAAATAATATTATTTAGAAAATTTTGTTGTTAATTTTATTGAAAGATGATGTGACATGGCATTTTAGAAACTGACAGTCCTGGTTTCAAAACATGGGTCACCCCTTATGAGCTGTGAGACTATAAATAAATTACCCAATATTTCTGAGTCTCAGCTTCTTCGTCTGCCAAAGTAGAGTGTTGTCAGGAGAATTACATGAAATATAGTGACATGAAAGCTTTTGGAAGAATGTCTGACTCCTGGTGACACTCATCAGGTATCAGTTCCCTTGTACGTCTCTTCCTAAAAACAAATGGGAAGACCTGTGATTGGGTCGCATGTTTCATCCACATACACTAACATACGAACATCATCCAGCCTTAAAAGCACCAGTTTGTAGCTTTGGTTATCCTTCCTTCATAGGCCTTCATTTCTCTCCCCATGTGACTGCAACCCGAGAAAAACACTGCTGTGATCAAATAAATCATCTAATAAAATGTCATCTACATAATTATCTTCTGGTAGGCTCAATCTAAAAATTAATCTACTTGGAATAGTCTTGGGTATTAGTACCTACCCAAAGTTAGAAACATCTGTTTTTTGTGTGTGTGTGGCCCAAAAGGAGAGGTCAATAGGTAAAATAATACATTAAATGCAATTTTGTCACAAAAAAAATAGTAGTTTTAAGCCTCCAGTCATCATATTTGAGGATCATGAGAAGTCTTCATCAACCTGCTATTCCCTTGTCGGTTTAACACTAGTTCAGGTCAGTTCCAAGATGGATATCTGCCCAAATCTATGGCCATGTCTATGGCCATGTCCTGAGGATGCTGAGTTCCTTTAAAAATGCATCCCTTCCCCTACATTCCTAGCCTCAGGGCAACCTTTTTGGGTCTCCATGCAGTTTGGAATGTCTCTTGCCCAACAGAAGACCCTTAAATTTTCCAGAAAAACTCATGGAGGTTTGAGTTGAGCCAAAAATTAACCGAGTATTAGGCATTCAGAGCTTGAGAGAACTCCTTGAAGCAATGCACAGATGTCTCCATACTTCTCGCTCAGCTTTGGGAGGCTTTTTGACAGCCACGTTACAACCTATGAATAGAAGCCCACTCTTGATCACTACGTTTACAAAGAATGGAGCATCTAATCATTAGGCTAATTTTTATAATGAAGTTATTTCAAAATGCTCCAGGAGCTTAAATTGTAGCAAGCATGACAAAATCTAGGCACAGGGCATAGAAATCAAGAAGCTTCTCAGATGACATTTCAGACAACGACTGAAAGATGGAAAGGTCATCAAGTTCCCTAAGTTGAAAGAATTTTTACAGGACATATTCCAAATACAGAAAGCAACTAGGGAAAACCATGAACATCTGAAAGGGAAAAAGAAAGCATGTGTAGGAATATCAAGTACACAGAGAACAGACAAACAGTTTAGTGATGGTCCTTCAAGTACTTATTTTTTTTAAACTATTTGTCTCTGGGTATTCTCTATTAAAAGAGGGGAAGGGCATATACATACATGTATATGTACACCTACATGCTCTCACTATACATATATGTATACACACACATACACACACACACATTTTCACATTCTCAGAGCACTCTCCAACATTCTCTCCCAGTGAGAGTGTCACTAAACTGTGCTTTAATCATCTCAGTGAGGGTCAGCTTATCATCAAGAAATGACTCTCAGCCAATACCCTCTCTCTTGAATAATTCTGGGCTCTGTGTCTGCAAATCAATTGCTTACTTTCCTGTGGCCTCTCTTTCTGCAATTATTACTGTATTCTTTGAACAGTTTTGACCCTCATGACTGCCAAGAGATGATGTTGCTGGACCTGCCGCTAAAGAATAAAGGAAGAAGATGGCACAGTTACTGAAATGCTTAGGCTGAAGCCTTGAAGGAAACGATCAGGAAATGGGATAAAAAATCACCAAGTAATACGAAGCACAGAGTGAACATCACTGAGAAATAAAACCATTGACCAAAAACATTTGACCAAGAAATGTAAAAAGGTTAAGGGAAATAAATGTCAGCAATATAGCATGGGGATAAGGGGATTTGAATGAACTACAAGGACAAGAACAGCTGCCGGCATGTGGTATTGGAAAGAAAATGTGGCTCTGATTTATTTAGCATAAAACTCAACTCTAAACTAGGTGCACTTATGGATCACTGTGCATGGAGCAGAGTGATGTTGGAATATGTGACAGAAAGGAGGTTAAGAAGGCCTGACCATAAAAGGTCCATCTTAGAGACCAAAAGAACTCGAATTCTCTAAAGTAGGCAGTAGAAAACATTAAATGTTTTTAAACATTGAAATTACCAAAAATATGTGTTTCCGAAGTAAAATTGGTGATGGAGAGCTGACACGTTTTTTGTCAGGGAAAAAATCTGTTCTGCCACAGAATAGATTAAGAAAAATAAAAACAATGCAAATTAAAATCAGGAACCCCAAACTCTCAACTCAGGTTGGTCAAATCCAGGGGAAATAACACAGCAGGTAAAAGGAAGGCTCCCCAGCCTGGCACCGGCTACCACCTGACCCATGCACTTTTAGTCCCTCTCCCCATCCATGACTGCTCGCCATATCCTTCCATCAGATTCTGTATCTACTCTGCAAATACAGATGGTAATAGGGATTCTACCTCTGGAGAGAGGATGGAACAGAGACACTTAAAATTTCAGGTCACAGGTAAAGGTTCCTCAACAGGGACATATCTTACTCCAGCATGCCCACCTAGCTTGACAGAGGAATTGAAAAGCTTGTCAATGCCTACTAGACAATCTTACTGCGAAGAAAAGATCCTTTGATTTCTTTTAACCAGAGGATCACAGGAAGCTGAAAGTCAGGCCTATCAAAAGAAGATGAAGGTCTACTTCATCCTGAGTTTCAAACACAGAAGATCATAGCACCACAACAGGAATATGAGAATCTCAGAACAAAGAAAACCATCATACTTCCTGCTGGGAGTTTTCCAAGCATAATTGCTAGTTTTGTAATCCTGGACATCTTGTGATGCTCACTTATATTTTCCTTGGGGCACTTTTCCTTGAAAACGCAACCCCTAGTCCTTTTATCACTTAAGGACAGGAGTACTGAACTCATTTATGTAGTCAAAAACAGCGGCATTCAGAAATATCCTGTTACTATTACAGATACAATTGGTTGAACTTTCTGCAGTAACAGAGATCAGCCATCATGATTACGACACTATGCTGTAACGATGACAAAACTTAGGAGATTCTGTTGCAGCAAATGCCCTCAGAAG
>PVJI01016875.1:0-37134 GCA_004026765.1 Micronycteris hirsuta
TTGTTTAAGCCTTACTGTCAGGGGTGTTTGTGACCACAGCCTAAGCTGATCCACACGGTGTACAGAATTTTATCACAAAGAACTCCTCAGTGGTCTACCCATTGTTTAATCAGAGCATGACCTTTGTAAAAAATAAAATTACCAAACAAAAAAAGGGCCAGTGATGATGGCTGAGACATTTCTGTATTTTTTATGAACATGTGTAAATTAACCAAATGGACATTTCGGTTTCCTGTGCCCTTCTAACCGCTCAGAGGCACTTACGGCAGTTATGGGACGATGTAGAGTGTGGACTCCATCCGCTCAGATATGTTTTTCAGTCTTTAATACACTGCTTTCCTCTGCAGGACTGCTTTGAAAAAGACCAGTCTTGTCCCTCCTAGTGTGACAAACCAGATTAGGGGTAAATTAAGATACAAACCCAGTGGTTAGAACTACTTGACCATAGTATTACAGAACAACCTGCAGCAACATTATGGTAAAAATAATGTCCTTAGTAAGTAACAGACACACAGACAGCAAACACAGTCCACAACAAAGAACAACTCTCAGAAAAAAAGCCTGTCACCAGGGGTCACTCTTGTTTTTCTCGTGGGAATGCCCACAGCCCATAACACATGCATGTACACAGAGCATGGGTAGTAACTACCAAATTTCTCGCAAATACTTTAGGAGACAAATTCAAGGCAAGAGCTTTAAAGCTATTTTCACAATCTATATGTGAAGACAACTCAGAATGCTGAATTTCAACTCATCACGTTAACATCAAGGTTTTTAAAGGCTTTCCTTCTGTCCTTTCCACATCATAATCTGCCTCAGTGGTTTCAACGTTAAGACACAAAACTTTAGTTATATGTAATTGTGCCAATCCTATAAAGGATTTAGGTAGTCATGATATTACTTCAAGGTCCTATGTTCCCCAGAGCACAGATTTTTGAGCATAAAGTAATGGAAGAGGATGAAGATAAAAGTGGAGGCAAGAACATGCCTCCAATGCAGTTGGCAGCTCACTCAACCACTGGTAATGGTCACGGCAAAACAGAAATGCACAAAAAGGGCCCAGCCATACTTCAGTGTCACAACTGCCACCTGGTCCAGTGCCCTCTCATAAAATTAAGCAGAAAGACCGTAATATCTTATTTATACAAAATGATGTGCCAAGGCAATGCCCCCCAAACCATCTGCCATTGAGTTACCAAAACTAGAAAGAGTTTTAAGGCCAATATAAGGGCCAACAGAGACTATCTAAGAATGCCTGAAGAAATAATTGACTCACTGAATTCCCTTAAACACAGCAGCCTAATAACAAACTTACAAATACATGACATAAATTACTATAAAAATTCTGTATAAGATTTTGTGCTATAGTCATGAGAACTCGTTTTATTAAGAATATTAATTTAGCCCGGCTGGTGTAGCTCAGTGGATTGAGCGCGGGCTGGGAACCAGAGGGTCCCGGTTCAATTCCCAGTCAGGGCACATGCCTCCTGGGTTGCGGGCCAGGTCCCCAATGAGGGCCATGTGAGAAGCAACCATACATTGCTCTTTCTCCCTCCCTTCTCCTCTCTGAAAATAAATAAATAAAATCTTAAAAAAAAAAAAAGAATATTAATTTAATGGCATTTAAGTGTCTTTGAATTTAAAAAATAGTATCTATATTCTTGTAAGATACTACTGGAAAGAGAATTAAAATGTCCAAGTGGCAGCTGTGGGGTCAAAATCTCTAGCATCAAGGATGGCCGTGATGGAAATTATTTAAATTTCTTCACCATACTTCTCTCCAAAATATTTATTTTTGCAGGAAAAAAAATAACTTGGGGTTCTAATTCTTATCATAAAGGCACAGATTCCTACATTCTAGTCACTAATGTAAACTTTTTAGTAGGCAATTTGCTATCAACTTAGGACAATTAAGGTTATAATAAAGAATCCACAGATGTTAGAATATAGGTTACTCAAATCATCCCACTGAGGTAATTTAATTCTGAGGCATTAACACAGCAGCATTGAGGGTCCGAATCCTGATGACCTCTGTAATCCTGGACAAGATACGAACCCCCCACCCCTTCCTCACCTGAACAACACAGAGAAAGTTGTGCCTTCTTCACAAACTAAGAATTAAATTTAATAATGGACGGAAAGCACTTGGCGAGGTACTTATGAAGTATTTGCTTTTCTAGTGTCAAGTGCTTTTCTTGCCCCAGAGCTGTGACTACACTGAGAAACGAAGGGAAGGCAATCCGATCCCTGCACTTCTCTGAGAGTGACAACTGCTTTCAACAGACCCGGCAGAGCGGTTTACAAACAGCAGTCAGCAACCACCCACATTCGGATTAAACCTGCTTTGTTATTCTGGGGAGGAAATACTTCCTGAGCTGTACCTTTGATGCCACAAGACGATGACTAAGATCTGGCCCAGGGTGAGCACCTGTGCTTCCAGGTTCATCTTCTTGCCACACCCGTCTGCAGCTCCTCCACCAAGAGCCTGAGAGGCCACAATGCCTCCCCCTGGCCACTGCAGCTGCTGTGTGACAAGCCTCGCTGAGCCACTCTGGAAAGAAGGGAAGGCAGCCTGGCCTGGCCTTAAGCACAGAGTCCTTGAACCAAACTCAATAAGGACACATAAAAAACCAATCTAATAAAGGCACATCATAAACTCTACTTCTTACCTCACTGTTTAAAATTACCCATGTAGATGAAAAGCGTACATATAGGTCATACAAATACCTATATGATTTTTTTACTACAGAATCTCATGGATTGGTATTTAAGTATTAATAAAGCACTATAGGCAGCATACAAAGCAAGAATAGATGTGAAAGTATAAAACACATTTAATTCTATTTAAAACAAGTTAAAATTTTCATGATAAATTAAAACTTCTCATTAATGGTAAATCACAAACTTTAATATTTGGAACTATATAATATATTTGTGATATTGATTAATGCCCCCTCTCCTTTCAGGTATTATTAGTTAAATATTATTATTCAAATAAAAATTCTATTTGTTTCTATGTATATCTGACATTTACATGTGGTGAAAAGGGGTAAATAAGGTCAAAGTCAAAGTAAATCTTTAAAAACTTTTTTCAGAAGGTTTAAGACATCACATTTTGCTCATGAGCACAAAATTTACAGTCAAAAGTTGCACATAAAGGGTTTATTTTAAATGTTTTAAGGATAGGATAGAGTTACATCATAATTATAAAAATTACTTACAGAATTAACAGATTTATATTGTTTATACTTCTAAATGCAGAGAACAGGGAACTGTCTACACATTGTATAAAATAAAATTAAAATTAAAAATGAATTCAAGCTTGAGAGATGAGGTCATTACCTAATTTTAAGATGCGAACACGAAGACCTCTGAACTATACACATTCGTTCAAACTGCACTACAATGATGGAAAATACAAAAAGCGCAGCATTTCCAAGGAACCACAGACATTTTGACCATAATTATTTGTTCCTGTTTTGTCTTTGGAGAAGTTTCATTTTTTTTTTAAGACAATCAGCTTAAGAATGTTTTCAGGCACTACAATTTGTGACAATCAGAATAGTTTTCTAATGGGTCCACAACGTTCAGAGATTCAAGCCCAATGCACTTCGGGGTTTGGCACATAAAACAATAATAGAAATGAAATCTGGTCTACCAGTAACTGTGATTGTTTTAAGATGCACAGTCCCTTCAAATGCTGCATGACACATACAAGTGGAAAGTCACCTTCTGTTGGCACTACGTTTGCTTCACCAGTGCATTTTATCCTACAACCACTAAGACAGCACAGTAAGCAAATATACAGAAAACTGAAAACAAGTAAAAACAAAGATAGAAAACAAAAAACCTAAATACCTTTAACATGCATTTTTCGTTAGTTACATTGAACATTCTACTTAGAATAGAGCATGCAAAAAAGGATGGTCTGCTTTTAAAGTTTTCCTTTGAAGCTTTCCGTGGCAGCCAGACATCACACACACGCACACAGGACACAGTAATACTATAGCAGGTCAATGAGGAAGGCCAATACATTTTATACAGAGATTCATGTCTCGTGTTGTCACAAGTCCCATGATGATTTTGGAAATTAATGTTGGATTCCTAGGAAAAGGAACCAACATCCAGATACCAGGAAAATGCAAGCAATGCATGCAGATCTGAAACATGAGCCTAAAACAAAGCCTGAAATACTCAGCTAGGGAGATTAGTCACAGCATCACTAAGTGTGGTTTAAGCCACCAAAAAAGGAAAAGAGAAAAAAATGGAAAAACAAACAAAAACCCCTTCTCCCTCCTTCAGCCCTAAAGGCAAAAAAACGAACAAAAAAACCCACCAATAATTAAAATAATAACAATAATCACTTGTCACATTCACCTAGAGAGTGGCAGACCATGTGGTACTGAAGTTGCTAAAGGTACTTGCAGAAAAACCACAATACAAGCCATTAGGTAATGCTAGAAATGTTTCAACTGACCCAACTCGCAGGATACTGCCAAAGAACTTTGCTTTCCAGCCCAAAGTCACTGTGCTGTGTTTGTGTAGTGCATGTGCTGGACACACTGTCTGGGCCACACATGTTCACTTGGGCTTGGGGGGTTGGACTTGGCCTTGAGATTCAAATGCAGGCACTCCTGCAAGAGCCATCAGGAAAGCAGCTGACATATATATAGCATGACACTGGTTCAGACAAGGGAGGAGCGTCTAAGACCTGGGTACTCACTGCAAGAAGCTCACCCCTGGCTGCTGAGGCACTGGACATGCTGCAGAAAATGTGGGGTGTGTACATGGTGCGTGAAGTGACCATCCAACAGAACTAGGTACGTCTTTCCTGGAGATGAAGTGGGCATCATGCGAACCACACGTGAGACCTTGAAACTACAAAATCTCTAACATCAAGGACGGCCACGAGCAGAAGGTTGCACGGACCTCGAATGTTTGACTGATAGCATGAGCGGTTAGTCTTCTGCCCAAATCTTAGGTAAGATTTCCAATCTCCCCAATAGACTGGTTTCACATAAGGCCTGTATCTTAGCTTTCAAACCACGAGGGCTTATCTAAAACAAAGTGACAGGTGGGTGTCTTGCTGCTAAACCAACTACTTTTTTGGTTAAAACCACCTTGAAGTAATAAGCCACGGGAAGAGTCTGTGGACAAGGGCGGCTACCAGGCACGCCTGCAATGAGCACGGGCGACTGCCCTGGCGTGAGAGCCCCCAGCAGCGGCATACCGTGAGCAGGAACACACGGCACCCAGAGGTGTCAAGGGATTTTAGCTAGTATTTGTCTAGACGTTCTTTGCGGGGGGGAAAGCCAGTGGAAAAAAGCCTTTGGACCATAATCATATATTAGTAATAATAGTAATTAAAATACAAGTTTCCCAGAAAACTTGTTAGAGGGCAACGCTGTCATTTTTCAACTTACATTAATAAAAAAGTACTATGTTCTTCCAGGAACTTACCACATACACACAAATGACTGATGTACTGTTGGTTTTAAATCTGTGTACCAAAATCCAGATTACTGATTTGTACAAATAATGGACCCAATGTGCGCCCAAAATACACTGGCATTACACTGTGTGGACCAAGCACCTGGGCTTTGCTTAAAAAAAAAAAGTATTTGATTAAAAAATGTAAACAAAAAAAAATTTACAAAGCTTAGACTTAAAGGCAGCCTTTCATCCAGATTTCTGTTTTATAAAATTTTAATGTAGGTCATTAACTGTCAAGAAGTGATTCACATTTGGACTTACGGTTTAAAACCTCCAAATTAAGATGGTGCTCTGAACTTTTGATTTTCAAACAAGCTGAACATCCCTACATGTTTCTTGTGCCCAGATTTAATTTTCAGTAAAAGGCAGTAATTTATTAAACATGAATGACTTGGGTCAAGCACTACTGTTAAATTGGAGAAAAATTATTTAACCCACGTCCCAATCCACAAAGAAAGGACTGCCAATAAAGTGTGTGCACATGTGCACACACGTGCGCAGACATCTGTGTGTGTGTATATTATATATGTATACACACCAAGATAGATAGGTAGATACAGATACATATAATATCTCAAAAAAGGCAGTAACAAAAATACCAAACTATGCTTGCATTGTGGCAGAAGAATAAGAAAATATTAAGAGTGAAGGGGAAAATGAATAAGATCTATTACAGTTTTAATTGACTATGATACTAGCTTAACTTTTACCAAACTTGCCTGTAACTCCCCTCCAAACAGGCAGACTTCTTTTTTAAATGGAAGGAGTTCCTTACACAAAATGCTTTGTGTTCACATAAATCTGTAATATTCAGAACAAAACCAGTTCTGCTGGCAGAGATTGTGGGTTCGCAGGACATTTAAGCTTTCATTAAACTGGAAAGCAATCAAGTCTTTATGTCTACAAATTATACATTTAATAGTTCCACAAATTTGGCAAAGTTCATGATGACATCTATGATGTTTTCACCAAATCGTAGACATAAATATGGAAATCATCATCAAACTTGATGAAATAGACAGATGGTTTGGCTTCTACTTGGTGAATGACCATGCCAGTCCTTTTTGAGCCATCTTCTTTGGCGTATTCCACTTGTTTGCCTACCAGGCTGTCCACAACTTCTCCTGGTTCCCTTTCTGCTGGAGGTGAATCATCTATATGTAAAGAAGGGGAAAAAGAATTTAAAGTCAATTTTTAGATACATACCAACTCACACGTCTATTTTAACAATTAAAATTTTTATAATTTCCTGAGTTTATCTTATCTAGACCAAGGTCAGCAAACTTCTTCAAGGACCAGACAATGAATACATTACACTGGAGATTATGTGGTCTCTGTACGAACTACTCAGCTCTGCCTTTGTGGTACGAAAGCAGCCATAGATAATACATTAAGTGAATGGTGTGGCTGTGTGCCACTAAAACTTCATTTATAAAAACAGTGTGCTGCCCCCCACTGAGATCTAGACATGTAAACAAGTTTAAAAGTCATAACCAGAAATTCCTTTGGCTCATGTTTAATTATGGCTGTAATTACCTGAGGAGGTAAGGACTAAATGAAGAAAAGGTCCAAGGAAAAAAATCTAAACTATGTATCTTCTTTAAAATGTTTATATTGCTCTGCAATATTACTGAGAATATGCTACACACAAAATTCCTAAGTAATCCTGTTCTTAAAGCTTCTTTCTCCTCAACTTCATTGCATTACACATTGTCTTCCTAACACACTTTCAAAACAAAGGAGATTTCCTTTGCTTTAAAAATAGGTGATAAGTGAACTCCATCCTCAGACCAATTACAACTGAATCTCCAAGGACGGTTGAAGCACCTGTACTTTTTAAAAGGTCCCCAAGAAAATCCAAGTGGTGGAAAACACAACGCTATGACCTAGCAGGAACTCCCTTCTCGTAATACACATGAAATGAGAGCAAATCGTAACCAGCAACAACAAAGAAACAAAGTAAAAGAGAAAAAGGGGGAATGGAGGCAGACAATTATCAATTCTATTTTAAGAAACCCCTAAAGAACTCAAGCTTTCCCCCAGGTAATAGGAGAAGACAGGGCCTGCAGGAGAGCATCCAGATACCTGGTTTTCTAGGACGGTCCAGGCTTAGGCCAGTCATTCTGGCAAAACAGTAAGAAGTGTACCATTGTATTTTCACAGGTATCCTGGGCTGGATCATTATCATATATTTATGTTAATGGTGGTCTGCCTCTCTGATTACAATAAATTCTCTCACTGAATGGCACAATCCAAACTGTATTCTGATATCTGGTGCTAAGAGTCACACAAATAATGCCTAAGCACACATGATGTTTAAACAAGAAAGTGAAGAGAAAACCCAGGCTGAAATCTCTTAAAAAATGCTTTTTCCTCAAAAGCAGCATCGTCATACTGCCATACTTTCATGGCACTTCATGTTTACAAAGGAAGTCCATGATCCCCAGACATTTTACAGTAACATGACCAAAGAAGCAAGGGACTGACACAGAGGCCCCTGCAGAGCTGTTTGATTCAGAGCATCAGCACTGTTTCTAATAGCAAATAAACTTCCATACCACTCACAAAAATATTTAGCAGTTTGGAGAAAGGAAAATAAAGATGTGGATGATGGGGAATATGCAAATAACGTCACACTATCATCAAGTCCTCAATACTTACATACTTTAGGCTGGACTGGATATATCTGTAAATTAATTATTTAATTAATTAAATAACTTCATACATGTTGGAAAAATTAAAAAAAAAGATTTATTTATTTTTAGAGAGATGGGAAGGGAGGGAGAAAGGGAGAGAAACATCAATATGTGAGAGATACATCAACCAGTTGCCTCTCACATGCCCCCAGCCAGGAACTTGGCCTGCATCCCAGGAATATGCCCTGACCAGGAACTGAACCAGTGACCCTTTGGTTCACAGACCAGCTCTCAATTCACTAAGCCACACCAGTCAGGGCAGGAGAAATGCTTTTAAGAAATGCTGTCATGAAAATTCCTGTCTATATGTACATATTTTCCATTACAAATTTGTAAGAAATGTACACAGACATTAAAAAACAAATCTTATAATGTGAAAAGTCAGAGCCTGATGAACACATGATTAGGTTGACTGACTAGCACGTTCACTGGAAGAACTAAAAAAGGGGAATAGAGGTACTCTAACATTACTAATATACTGAGTGTCTGCCTCTGTTCAGGACTCCATGTGTTTGAAGAAAGGGTATGAGAAAAAAGAAAACAAAACAAAACAAAACAGGCTTACCCAAAGTAATTCTAATTCACAATAACAGAAAAGAATAAAATAGCTGAGAATAAATTTAACAAAAAAGTGCTAAACTTAGACTCTGAAAAACTATAAGACACCATTGATAGAAATTTAAAAAAAACCCTCAATAAATGGAAAAACATCCCATGTTCGCAGGTCAGAAGGCGTAGTTAGCATTATTAAGATGGCAATACTCCCTGAACTGGTCTAGAGATTCAATGACATTTCTATCAGAATCCCAGCTGCTTTCTTTGCAAAAACTGAGAAGCTGATTCCAAAATTCATATGAAATTACAAGAGACCCAGAATAGCAAAAACAATTCTGGAGAGATAAAAAAAGGGCAGAATCACTTTTGGATTTCAAAACTCATTACAAAGCAATGTAATCGAGTATGGCACTGACATAACCTGACATATGGGCAAATGGAACAGAAGTGAAAATCTACAAATACACCATACATCCCTAATGAACTGATTTTCTTTCTCTTTTTGTTTAAAGGATTTTATTTATTTTTAGAGAGAGGGGAAAGGAGGGAGAAAGAGAGGGAAAGAAACAGCAATGTATGGTTGCCTCTCACATGGCCCTCACTGGGGATGTGGCCCACAACCCAGGCATGTGCCCCGACCGGGAATCGATCTGGCGACCCTTTGGTTCCCAGCCCACACTCAATCCACTGAGCTACACCAGCCAGGGCCCTAATGAACTGATTTTCAACAAGGGTACCAAAGCTATTCAACAGGGAAGGAATTGTTTTTCTAAAAAATGGTGCTCAGACAACTGTGTTGGCACAAACGAGAATAAAGCTGGACCCTTATGCCACATCAGAAACAAAAATTAGCTCAAAATGTACCAAGGATAGAAGAGATAAAGATCTATATGTAAGAGCTAAAACCTGACTCTTAAAAAAGAAAACATAGAGGTAAATCTTCATAGCCTTGGATTTTGCAAAGGATTACATGATATAATACCAAAAGCACAAACAACAAAGAATAAGTAAAATGGACTTATTTTTTTAGACCATCAAGAGAGTGAAGGAGAATCCACAGAATGAGAGAAATCTGTAAATCATATATCTGACAAGTGACTTGTACCTAGAATACTGACTATTACAACTCACAGACAACCCAGTTCAAAGCAGGACAAAGGATATAGACATTTCTTCAAAGATATACAAATGGCCAATAACAATGAAAAGATACGTGACATCTTTGGTCATCAGGGAAATAAATGCAAACCAAAACTACAATGAGCTATTACTTCAAAACCACTAGAATCAAAAAATCAGGTAACTAAGTATTCGTAAGGGTGTGGAGAAATCAGAAATTCATACACTATTGATGAGAAAAGATTAATAGTTCAACTGCTTTAAAAATTAGTCTAGCAGTTCCCTGACAATTCAACATAGAGTGATCACTATGACCCATCAATTCCATTCCTAGGTATATACCCAAGAGAACTGAAAACATGTACCCACTCAGAAACTTGCACACAAATGTTTATAGCAGCAGTCTTCTTAACTAAAATAGAGGACAATCCAAATGTCAATCAACAAATGAACAAATAAAATACAGTCTATCCATACAAAAAAGTATTAGGTTGGGACCCTTCGGTTCCCTTTCCCATCGGATCTGAACACCGGTCTTGGTGGTCGTAAAAGGAGGGACAGTAATACTGAAGCTGGCCTCACGGCTCTGTAGCACATGGGCTAGTTTCAAACACGGTGAAATAAAAAAATTAAATATATAAATAAAATGTTTTTAAAAAGTATTGGGTTGGCCAAAAAGTTCATTACATTTTTTTTCTGTAAGATGGCTCTAGTAGCGCTTAGTTGTCTTTAAGTTCATTGAAGCAATTTTGTTAGGTTGTATTGTGACAGCTGTCATATCAGTGCTCATTTAAAAAAAATCAAAATTGGTATGATTTTTGTGTAGCCATTTTAATATTGAAGATGGGAGAAAATATGCAAGATTTTCAGCATATTATGCTTTATTATTTCAAGAAAGATAAAAATGCAACTGAAATGCAAAAAAAGATTTGTGCATATATGGAGAAGGTGCTATGACTGATCGAACATGTTAAAAGTGGACTGCAAAGTTTCTTGTTGGAGATTTCTTGCTGGACGATGCTCCATGGTTAGGAGACCATTTGAAGTTGATAGCAGTCAAATTGGGAGATTAATTGAGAACAATCAATGTTATATATACCACATGGGAGATAACTGACGTACTCAAAATGTTCAAAGCAATAAAGTTATTGTTGAAAATGAAAAATTTGTCTTTTATTTTACAGAAAAAACTGTAAGGCCATTTAAAAAAAAATGTAAGTAGTAGTACTGACACAATCTACAATGTGGAGATGGGCCTTGAAAAAACTATGCTGAATGAAAGAAGCCAGTCACAAAGGACACTCTATCATATACTCCATTCATATGAAAGTACAAAGTCCAGAGCAAGGAAACGTACACAGAAAGTAAATTACTCTTGACAAAAGGAAAACTTCACAACCTATGCTTAGTGTGTGACTAAATGAATCATCATTTATCCCTAATAATTGAAATTTAAAAATGTATCTGCAAAATAATCAAGTTTCTTCTCTCAAATTCAAGTTACTTTTGAAATATCAAAAATAAGTTATCAATCCATACTTACTAGAATCAGGCATAATACGAAGGTCACCTTCTTTATAATCATCTAAGAGCTGGTACATGTACAAGACGGGGTCCTTCTCATAGGTGATGTAAAACCACGTGTTCATTATAGGGGCACGTGCTAAGACCATTCCCCTCCATTCATCTTTAGAGCCATCCTCGGTCTCAAACATGTGCTCTACTGCTTTACCAATCATTGTGTCGGCTAGGTGTGCATCACTGATTCGGGATGTTGCTGGGGACAAAAAAAGCAAACAATGGTCCACAAAGGGTTTTACTGAGTTATGTACCGTGAAAACTGAATTTATTCAAGGAGACTACCTCAAATGCTGTCCACACAACACTAGCCAGCATCAGAGTCACCTTGTGGGTTTTAAGAACACCCACCAAATTCATGTTGCTGGGCCCAGTCCAGATTTGATTCCATAATAACTATTTTACTGCCCCAAGTCGGTTGAGAATGTTTTATTTTCTTTTAATTTTTCTGCACTCATCTGGCTCTTGGTACTATATCGAAATTGGGGCTTTTAATTGTTCATTCAAGGTACAAAGCTTTTTTGTTATTAAGTTATTTTAAATTTTGAGATAATGATAGACTTACAGAAGAGCTGCAAAAATACTAGCGTTCCCATACACCCTTCAACAACCTTCCCTTTGTATTATCATCTTACATAAAGAACCCACAGACCATTTATTAAAACAAAAAAATTAATTTATTCAAGGCACAGGTTTTTACTCTTGTTTCTCCAATCTATTTCCACAGCCAGCAGAGTGACCTTCACGGCAGCTATACCAGTCATGTGGTTCATTTGCTTAAAATGTACCAGTACTTTTTTTTCATAATTTGAATAACACACTGGTTCTCATGGCCATCTTTCCATATTTCCTTGTTGGCCTTCCTCCCTCCTATTCTGTCACCTTCCTCCTGACTGCTTACACCTCGGAGACCTGAGCACCTTATTTTTCTTGAGACACCTTCTGCTTCTCCTCATGCTGGCCATGTGCTGCCCCAAACCTTCAGGGGCTGGCTCCTGAGCAGGTTTCCTCCCACAGGCTCTCCAGGACCACCCTGGTGGAAGTAGCCCCACCAGTCACCTCACCCAGTTTTATTTCTTAATAGTATCTGTAGTTACCTGTTTTATGTGTTTGTTTACTCGCTTTTAGCCTGCATACCATGATGGAAGCAGAGGCCTTTCCCATCCTGTTTTTAATACCGAGCTCACAGTGGTTCACTATTTGCAGTGTGAATTAGTTCAGAGAGTGGGGCTCTTCTAAGACGACCTATGCGCCGTGGCCTCCCCACTGGTAGAGCAACAGCCCTCTGCAGTCCAACTTCACCTTCTTTAAAGAGGTAGGCAAAAATTATAAGCTTCACTTCAATACTGGTAAATTACGGAGATTCTTACTGATTGTAAGGTTTTCTCCAGTCAAGTTTTAGACAAATGTCTTTAAAGTAAATTAGCAATTCGATTTTACTTGTGAGTGCTTTTCTTTCTGTTAAATAAAATTCAAAGGAACAAAGACTAGAATTTCTTGGTAAAGACATCACTATCCAATTTATCAGGGCATTCTAAAAACATGGTGGTGTTCTCAGTTTAATTATGGGATAATTAGTAAAAAGTACATAGAATTCCTCACGATGCACAATATTAAAATGAAATTCCACTAGTTTCTTCATACCAGAAGTTCTCAAACTTTTTGATTTGAGGACTCCTTTACATTCCTAACATACTTTTTGAGGACCCAAAAGAGCATTTGTTTATATGGATAACTATCAATATTAACTATTTTAGAAATTGTACATGACAAACCTAAAAATATTCATTCAAAAAATACCTACAAAAACATTTTTAATGAAAAATAAGTATCTCCTAACAAAAATTTAGTAAAAAGGTGCCATAATTTTACATATTTGCAAATCTCTTAAGTCTAGCTTTAAAAAGGAAAGTTAGTTTCTCATATCTACTTTAGCAATTAATGTTACATGTTCTTTCAAAAAATAGGCTGTTGAAAAAGTAGTATTCTATTAATCTTTTCAGATAATTCTAGATATTCTTTTATCATACTGTTTCAACTCAGCATGTGGTAGCTCCTTAAAGGTTAATTGCAATGTAGAATCTAAAATCATTACCAATAAACTTGTCACACTGTTAAGTTAAAACTCATGTATCTCCAGAATACATATAGGACTCCTACAACTCAACAACAACAAAAAAAATGAAATAACCTGATCAAAATATGGGCAAATGTCTACACATGCAATGGAGTACTATTTAGCCTTAAAAGGAGGATAGCCTTATACAAGCTACAACATAAATGAACCCTGAGGACATTATGCTGACAAAGAATGCCAGTCACAAAGACAAATATTATATAATTCCATTTTTAAGGAATGTGAAAGAATCAAATTTATTGACATGGAAATAGAACGGTGGGTGCCAAGGGCTGAGGGAGAAAGGGAAGGTGTTTAAGGAGGACAGAGTGACAGATTTACACAGTGAAACAGTGTGGAAGATCTGCGTCACCACAACGTGCATGTACGAAAAACCACTTAACTGTGTGTCTTATAAATGGTCTGAAGTAGTGAATTGTGTGTGTGTGCTTCAGAAAGTCTTTGGATCTTTTACAAATACATGATTTGGTAATGTCATACATTATTCATACAGAAAATACAGGGTGCAGCAAAAGCAGGCTTACAATTATTTGGATGGAAAATAAAATAATAATAACACAAGACTAAACTCTGTTTTGCGTACTCCCCACTGTAAACCTACTTTTGCCCCACCCCATATTGAGCTTGCTGAGTTATGTAGATCTTCCAAATACTGCAAAACTCCAGTGCATATAATTGTGAAAGAATAAGAGTAAAAGGGCAAGTTCCTCCTCGCTATTCTGAAAATTAATCTGATATCATAAACTTCCTGAATGAGCTTCAGGAAACCTAAAGGGTCCCCCGACCATACTTTGGGAAACATTACTCTGCACCATCACATGCTTTCAGGCTGACTGACATACTTTTTTCTCCACCTTTACAGTTTAAGGAAAACCATATTGTAACTGTAGTGTAATGTACTGCCTAAAACAAATTAGCAGACTTTTTCTACATGGAGCATAATTTTTCAGACTGAAGTATAGTAGGGAATACTATAATTAGGTAATAATTAAATTAGGCACACGATATAGTGCTGGTTTGCACAGAGGCCTCTGGATTTCCTGTGTTCAATTACTTTGCTGTTTACAAACACATCCATGTCTACGGTTGGAAACTGAGATGACCCAGAACTAGAAAAACATTAAATAACCCTTAATCCCATCACTGAAGATAAATATTTGGAGGTATTTTGGTTCTATCTTTTTAAATCAAGACAAAAATATTTCTCTCTTATGATGACAAAAGAACTGACTAACACAGGTCACGCAGCAAAATGTAAACTCCACATGAGCTAGCTATCTTGCCCTAAAAGGCACAGAGAATAAAATTTTGGGTCAGAAAAAGAATGCATGATAATTAGTACAAATAATTGATATAAAGGTTGGATAATATTCTTTAAGCCCTAAAGATTCGATTCATTGATTAGTTTCTTATGTGGAAATGGACTGACATCAAGATCAAAAGGAAATACACTGTGCGCCTCATGAAGAAAAATAAGGTGCTCAGTTGCACTTGTCACAGATGAAAATGTTTAAAATGCCAAAGATTTACTATTACACAATTAGTTACAACTGGGAATAATTTAAAGAATGAAAACTGAACCATTTTTATGCAAAATGAATAAAGACTTAACATTTACTATCTAAAGGGAAGATTAACAATAAACTTGCTGCTCAAGCAAAGAATTAACTTGCTGAGGGAAGCACAAGAACCAAGAAGACGAAGGCAAAGACAAAGGTGGCAAGGGAAATAGGTAAACTTCCCTCAACAATGTAATCCCCAAAGTTCCAACCCTTCAAGTCCAGGTCTACCGAGGCTCTATTTATTAACTCCATAGGCTTTCAAAGATAGTTCCAAAAGCATAAGCAATCATTCAAGCATAACAGCATCACATTATAATAGTAAGAAAACTATTTTAAAGTAAATACTCTGAAGAAACTAACATTAACTTGGGTGTATCCTAGTGATCATAAAAATAAAATTAATCATTATTATTTACTGACACCTTATGCCTTAAGGCGTTTAGATTATGTAAAGTAAAACCAATACTGTATGAATTTTTTTAAAAGATCTACTTATGTCCACAAATGTAGTGCAAACTATAAGAAATGTAAAATAAAGTTCATGTTTTGTATGTTTAAAATTTGGCTGAGAGTAAAACTGTCATTTATGTAATAACATAAAATAAAACATACATTTCACATAAAGATTCTAAAATGTCTATTTTTCTTAGCCATTATGATTTGATGAAATAAATACACAGAATATTTGAGCCAGTAAGAAATATTCTTACCCATCAAAGTGCAGATAGTGAACAAAATGTGAGGAATAACCATATTAAAAATTATTAGGTTGTAAACTTCCTGGAGAACAGTTTTATACATATTTATACCACCACCCCCCAGCTCCTTGAACTATAGCTTTAGAACATGCACTGATCAATTTTTATAGTATTAGGTGACTAACTTAAATACAGAGTGCTTGTGCTCTACTAACACTGAAAATACCAATAATACAAAAGGATAATTAGAAAGCATCTATTTCAGTAATTATTTTTAAAGCATACAAATGCAGAAATAGTAAAAAGAACTTACCAACTCTATCAGGGAGGACTTCAAGCGCAGAAACTCTTTCATCTTTATTAAGTTCTAGTCCATAAACACAGTCAAATCCATCGTATTTTATAAGATACAAAGAAGGGTTTACAGGCACCTGGTCCAGAACGGTTCCTTTCCACTGGGTGACAGGGCCACTCCCCTCCTTCCACCCATGCTGAATCCTGCAGCCTACGATGTTCCGCCGAGGCTGGGACACGGGCTTGCTCGGCCCGACACTGCTCCGGTGTTTTCTGCATTCACACATATACACACGTAAGGTTACCAGCTCAAAGATATGCACTACCAGATTCAACACAACTACTGCTAGGTAGCATGTTCTCTCACTAGACAACCGTGGCTGTGCTGGCTAATGCTGCCCACCAGGCAGTCACACAGCCATGCAGATGGAGCCCTTCTCTACCACCCTGTGTGTAAAGGGTGGGTTGGCAGTATGAGTTTCTCGTGCACCCCAACTGTGGGCAGGCAGAGAAGCTCAACTAGTCAGTAGCAACTCAAGCCCTAATATTAAGCATCAGATTTTCAGCAGTGTCCTAACAGAACCAACTCACAATTATCCCAGTAAATCAAAGAGACACACATATATAGCTGTATAGAAAAGCATTTCTAGTCAAAAAGAAATATGCACCTATTCAATTTCATCCATTCTAATGCTCACATAATTTTGCGCTCTCCACTGATTTAAACAGTAAAAATAAACTAGACATTGAACTTTATTTTTTAAACTGGAGTCTAGACTGGCTTTTATTCATTCATTACATCATCATTACTTCTCCAGAAAACATATAATCTTCAACACTTAAATTTGTGACAAATACTTAAATATTAAAAACTATGGACCAACACCATGCTACATTCTTTCTGGATTATTAACAATTGAAAAATCTACATACAATGTTTACAAACAATACATCTGGCTCTTGCTATCAGGAAAAAATCTTTGTGTCACCTAGACATCCAAAGACACCCACAGGGGTAAGACTTGTCCTGAATATAAGCTGAAGGCCAACAAGCAGTATTTAAATGAGCAAAATTTAAAGAAGAGAAGAAAATTCACCTCTCACAATTTTATAGGCATAAAGCTCTCATTTGGTATACCATGAATAAAAGCAATGAACAACTGGCATAAACACAAATAAACTAAAAAAAAAAATTATTATAGGCCATGATATTTAAAACTACAATTGTATGTATTTTAAATAGAACAGTGTGGTAAATTTAGTGAGTTTTGTGAAACAGAAGTAGGTTACAGCAAACCATTAGGACTGCCTCGATGAGGCCTGAAATCTTACCTATGCAAAATGGGGAATATCACTTGGAAAAACGCCCAGAAGGAAAACTCCATTCAGAATGAAAAAGGTTCACAAGGCTCCATGTGGACTGTGAGGAAACCAGGAACTGCCAAGGGCTGCCCCAGCCCTAGAGGCTCTACAAACACCAAGCAAAACTGCCTTCTAGGAAGGCAGAGCCTGAACTGAGGACGCACTGCTGGGGACAACATCCTAAATGAGAAGGACGGGAACATAGGACAAAGGAAATAAGGAGTTCAGAAGCTCCTAAAAGAGGCAGACCCCAAAAAGTATGATTGAGACTACTCAGAGGCCCTATTTTTAAGTATGCCACAGGAAAACTGCTGAAACCTGTGCAGAGAGTCCAGCTGACCTGGAATACTCTCACCCTTCTGACGTACAGGAGTACAGGAGAACTGTGGTGGGACGGACACAAGATGATACCGTAACAATGAGAATGATGCACCAACAGGCAGTGGAGGCAGACCTACCAGGTGGAGAAACTATCATCTAACACTAGGCACACAACAAAGGCCATGAAAGAAGGCCTTGCATCAGAAATAACACTGCTACACAAGACATGAGGAAAATGAGGCACGGTTCAGAAAGCAAGCAGCATTTGAAAACTTTTCAGAAACTGAAGATTAAACTAGAGGTACTATGAGAAGAAATAGATACCATGAGGCACGTAAGGAAAACAGATGAGGAAAAGGACACAGATGGGGCAAAAATATAAGTAATTAAAAGATGATGACAAATATACTATTTCAACTTCTACATTAACACAACTACCCAAAACTAAAATAGAAGAAATAATACTAAAATAATTCAAGAAAACTTTTCTGAAATAAAAGACTTAAATGTACAAATGCATCCCTGGAAAAGCAGACCGAGAACTACAGATACTAAGACATTCTAGCAAAACAAATGTACTTTAAAGAAAATAACATCTCTTGGGCTTCCAGGCAAAAGAACTATTGGGTTGGCCAAAAAGTTCATTTGGTTTTTTCCCATAAGATGGCACTAGTAGCATTTAGCTGTCTAACTTCATTCAAAACAATTTTGTTAGGTGTGACAGCTGTCATATCAGTGTGCATTGTGACAAAAACCTTTAAAACTGTCCCAACAGAAAAACAATGGCTATCAGAAATGTTTTGTTTTATAGTGTGAGTTACCGTTACTGTATTTGTTTATTGTAAAGGTGGACATTTAGCGTTCAGTGCAGTTTTCAATAAAAGGTAATAAAAATTTGTTCTGAAAAAAATTTTTGTGTAGCCATTTTAATATTGAAGATGGAAAAATATGCAACATTTTCAGCATATTATGCTTCATTATTTCAAGAAAGGTAAAAACACAACTGAAACGGAAAAAAAGATTTGTGCAGTGTATGGAGAAGGTGCTGTGACTGATCAAATGTGGAAAAAGCGGCTTGCAAAACTTCTTGTTGGAGATTTCTCGCTGGACTATGCTCCACAGTTGGTAGACCAGTTGAAGTTGATAGCGATCAAATCAAGACAATTGAGAATAATCAACGTTATACCATGCAGAAGATAGTCAACATACTCAAAAAATATCCTGCAAGTTACTGGTGAAAATAAAAAACGTGCCTTGTATTTTCTAGAAAAAACATATAGACTTTTTGGCCAACCCTATACATTACGTGTAAGAGAAAGAAAATCAGAATGTGACAGCAACACTGTGTGCCACAAGTCAATATAATGACAAAGTTAAGGTTCTCAGGAAAGAAAATGTAGCTAAAGATTGTATTATCAGCCAAGAACTCTATATACTGATCACAAAGTAAAAGGCCATAAACAAAGCTGTGAACATGTAGGAATTTGAGGAATGCTGTTCTCACAGATGCTTCTTGCAGAAGTTTTAGGACAAGGTTTCAGACAATCAAGGAACATTTGGGAAAGATTCAGCATAGGGCCAATAGTAAGCCATGAATATATCTAAGAGCAGAATAATCATGGGGACTAGAGAAATAGAATAGTATGAACATATTATCTGCTCTGACAATAGTTAATACTATTCTGAATAGGGGAAGAAAGAACACAAAAAGTAGAAATAGTTTGATATCATCAGGAACAAAGTACCTTACATCTAATGGAGAGAGAAAGACAGAGCCAAGAGCTAAATTCAATACTGCTCATGGGAAGGAACCAACCTATATTACCAGGTACATAAATAATAGACTCTGTCATGTAAACCTTAATGGAGAGAAAAAGTTTAATGAAGCACTATCAAGTCTTAACTTGTAAATACTAGTAATATGCAAATCCCAAAAGACAGTGAAATTCCCCAAGCTGGTGTAGCTCAGTGGATTGAGAGCTGGCCTGTGAACCAAAGGGTGGCTGGTTCGATTCCCAGTCAGGACACATGACTGGGTTGCAGGCCAGGTCCCCAGTAGAGGGGCACGTGAGATGTAACCACTCATTGATGTTTCTCTCCCTCTCTTTCTTCCTCCCTTCCCCTCTCTAAAATAAATAAATAAAAAAAAATTAAAATTAAAAAAAAAAAAAGAGAAATTCTAGATCTTTCATAATTGCTGGGAATGTGCCACTACATCCAACTGGCCCTCTGTGAAAAATGAATGATGACAGATATTATGTTTCCTTTAGAATACAGGAATTTTCAGTTTTATATTTTCATCAGAGACAATCAATCACCTATCTTTTGATCTTAGGCAGAAAGTCCTAGTGATTCATGCTGGGTACAGACCAGGCTTTCTTTACAGCAAAGAAAGGAGTTGGTTCCCCAACATGACTGAGGAAATAATCCAGTCATATGCACCATTCTGTAATTCACTACCAAAATTAGACACAATTACAGCATATTCACCAGTATAATGGTTAATTTTGTGTCAACTTGGCTGAGCCACATTACTGAAGTCATTACTCTACCTTTTTTTCCCATGAAGGGATTTTTTGTGGAAAAACAGCTTGTAAGTCAGCAGACTGTCTTCCATAATGTAAATTGGGCTATGTCCCATCAGTTGAAGGCTTAAGAAAAAGTATTCACCCTGAAGAAAGAGACAGTTCTGCCTTCGAACTCCAGATACAACATGAGCTCCTCCCTGGGTCTCTAAACACACCTTATATATCTATATATACACAGACACACTTGCATAGTCATATACACATCACTGGTTCTGTTCTGGAGAACACTAACTACAACTGGATAAAGATTCTAGCCTAGACTCAGAGACATGAAACTTCTACCGCTGTGATTCTAAATAAAACCAATATAAACTTAGCCAAATGAGAGCAGAAAAGGGCAACTGGGAAACTCAGAGAAGAGGTTTTCCAGTTCAGTTACTCATCCTTTCTACACTCATTAGTGGCATTCTTTTGTAACAAGCAGTGGGCTCTTGAAAAGGGAGATACTTGATGTTCCTTTAATCACGTTTCAGAACAAGATGTTTTCTTCTTGCTCACCTTCAGAGGTGGTCACAAGGCTCGCTCTCCACCCTCTTCTGAGGTTTACAAAAGACTCAAGTGGATTTTATTTCCTTACTTTCTTTAAAAGAATTTTAATTAACTTTGCTACTAAGTAATTCTAACATTGTTTGTGTTCACAACGTTTTCATTTCCTCAACCCTTTCTTCATTTATCTGTACAGTTAGAATAAATTAGGTTTCTTTAAGGATAGCTACAGCTCTTAATATCTTACAGCAATTACTTTTACTTTCAAAACATCAAATTTAAACTTGTATTTTTCTACTAAAATCTACATTTAAATCAGAACCTACACTTTCCCTTTCCCAGACCAAGCAAGACTAAAAACAAACAAACAAAAATTCTTAGTAAAAATTTAAAAAGCAAACACATTAGCACATAGTAACCTCACCCGGCCACTTTTACCACATTGCTGAAATTCAGACTTTTGTTTCAAATTGTTATTTTTCATGTTGCTACTATCTAATTGTTTTTCTTTATCCTCACCTGAGGACATTTCTTTCCATTGCTGTTAGAAAGAGATGAAGGGAGAGAAACATTAATGCAAGAGAAGCATGAACTGGTTGCCTCCTGTACATGCCTGGACTGGGGATCAAACCCCAAACCTAGGGAAGCAAACCTGCTACTTTTCAGTTACAGAACAACACTCCAACCAACTGATCCATCCCAGCCAGGGCAAGAATTTCTTTAAACACTGCCTTATTTAGAAATCAAGAAGGATTTTTGTTGCTTTTTTTTTTTTTTAACACTTTCATATTTATTTTCTTCTCATACCTACTTTGTCTTTCTAGATGTATCCCTCTGGTGAAACAGATGTGGTTCATAAATGCAAACTCTAAATTCCTACAAGCATCAAAATGTTATTTTTGCCCTCATCCCTAAATAACCTAGGTATACAAGTTAAGTTCCAAATTCTTTTCCCCTCAGCACTTTTAGTGAAAAATTATTTTCATTTTCTCCTATCTCCTAGAGTTACAGATAACAGATGCCAATCTGATCCTCGCTTCTTTGGGGGTAACTCATTTTTCTCTTTAAGCTGCTTTTAGAATTTTCTTAGTTCCTGGATTCTGAAATGCCACTAGAACATGTGATATGTTTTTAATGGTCCCTCATTAGCACTTGGTCAATCTAAAGACAGCTGTGCAAAATTACCTTCAACATTTATTATTTTCCTCCTCCATCCCCCTTTACAACTCTCATTAGATGAATGAGTGCTGGCATCTCCAGATCCATCTAGCCTCTGGGACTCAACTTCCCTCTCATGCTGTTCATCAAGAATGCCTCGGCTCAATTTTTCTTGAATTAGGTAAAATAAACAGGCCTATCTAATATCTTATATAGTATTTTGAATTTCTACAAACTGACTTTTCCTTATCTTGAACAGTTTTTCTTTTCAACAAACATGATGCTGATCTGAGGATAATGTTCACTTCCTTTCTTGATTTCCTCTATAAACTCTTTGGGGATCAACCTTCTGTGTGGGCCTGCTGCTTTCTGAGTGGTAGTTTTCTTCATGTTTCCTTATTCTTAGTTAACTCTCCTGTTCTATGTATGATTTCCTTTCATGCTGTCAGTGTTCCTTAGGTAACTGGTGATTCCTGATGTTCATATATTAAAATACCAAGACAAAAGTGGTATCTGTGGCTATGGTATAGTTCTTCAGACCAAGTCAAGGTCCTAAAGTCTAAGCAGTATTAAGTGTAGGTTCTGAAGAAGCAGCCATAACCCAGGCAGTTGCAGAGCAGCCAGGAGTGAGCAGAGATACCTTAAGTCAGGGAAGATAAGGTGAGCTCTGCTGCTGGACTAGTGCAGCAGGGTTCTCATCTATAATGACTTTGGTGGTCATGACCAGTCTCTGTTGTCTCTGACCTGGACAGTAGGAGTCTTGTGTAAAAACATCCACTTTTTGGAACTCTTCCTTTTCAGCTCAAAGTGGTAAAGAGTTCCTCCGCTCAGCTTAGTTTTTATATAAACCTGTCCCCATCTACTTTCTATGTTTCAAAAACCTCTCAGTGTTCTGGTCTGCTGGTAAAGTGACCTTTCTATATCAATAACAAAAACTGCAAATTTTGGGAAGTTATTTTAATATAAATAATAGTGAGGTACTATTTTCTCTGTTTACAGAATTGATACAACCCTCTTGATAAACAATTTGGCTCTCTGTTGTCCCAGTGATTCCACATCTAGGAAAATTATCAATAATAATAATGGACAAGCACAAACATGTAGCTACAATGATGTTCTGAGCAGTGTTCATAATAGGGGAAGTTGGAAATAAAAAATGTCCAACAGGCTCCACTGATTCAAAAATTAGTAGTTTATCTTTATAATGAAATAACTGCATAGCTATTAAATCAGAGAAAAGAATTTAAAGACATGTTTAAATACAAATGAAGAAAATGTAACCACTGGAAAAACTTTATACATGCAATTATCCATACAGATATATAGAAAAAACTTTAAATATGCATTAAATTATTAACAGCTATAATTCCTGGATGATGGCATTAGAAATAATTAAGTTGTCTTCTTCTATGTTTACCTGTGTTTTCAAAATTTGCCTGCAATGACTTTAAGATTTTATTTATTTATTTTTAGGGTGAGGGGAAGGGAGAGAGAAAGAGAGGAAGAGAAACATCAATATGTGGCTGCCTCTTATGTGCCCCCCCACAGCGAGGACCTGGCCCACAACCCAGGCAACATGCCCTGGCCACAAATCAAACCAGCGACTCTTTGGTTCACAGGTCAGCACTCAATCCACTGAGCCACACCAGCTAGGGCAGTATTTTACTATTATGAGCATATAAAACACAATTTTTAAATTTAACTGGTGATAAATCAATGCAGTGAATGTGCCGATTCTATATGCAATTATATATAAAGCCAGACTTACACATTGTAATGTTATCAATTCCAAATTTTATCCCTATTGCCATGTTTTAGTCAAGGGTAATTCTACTTTTAGAATGTATTTTCACTAGTCTAAAAGATCTGATACGGATACCATTCCTGTCCAATTTATTTAATAAACAACTTAATTTGACTGAAAAGTCAGAGGCAACAAAGACAGTTTTACTCCAAATACACACTGAAGGTAAAATGAGTAGTTAAAATATATTACTTTTAGCTCTGGCTGGTGTGGCTCAGTGGACTGAGTGATGTTCTGCAAACCAAAAGATTGCCAGTCCAATTCCCAGTCAGGGTACATGCCTGGGTTGCAGGCCAGATCCCCATTTGGGGGTGTGTGAGAGGCAACCGATCTATGTATCTCTGCACATCAATGTTTTTCTCCATCTTTCTCCCTCCCTTCCCCTCTTCTCTAAAAATCAATAAAATCTTTAGAGAACTAAAATAAAATAAATTACTTTTTAAAATCATTAGCCAAGCTTTCTAATTATTGGCCCTTGAATGCCCTTGCAATGAAAGTTTCCAAGTATTTATAAATATTTAATTTCTTCCAACCAGCATCTACTTGAAGACAAGGTTCAGAAAGTCCCTAAATAGTAAGTAATATAGTACAAATAACTAATAATGGGCAAATCTGAAAATTACTGAAGGTGGGTAATAGGGACTCAGGATACATTATACACTACTTTATTTTTGTATGTATTTAAAATGTTTCATACTACAAAGTTAAAAATTATATATTAACAAGTACTTACATGTAACTTTAATTTGTAATTGCTAACTTAGATTTTAAAAGCAACAAGAAAAAACTTCAATAAAAAATAAAGCTTACTGTAGTTAAACTAGTCTATCCAGAAGCAAACAGTCACTGGAAGAAGGTATGAAAAGGACGTAAGCACACTTTGGTCATTTCTAGACAGTGCAATCTAAAAGCACCTACAAACAAAAATGTGAGATTAAGGATTTAAAGTAACTTTTAATGTAAAATGGAGGCTCTGTGAATATGATGATTTTGATTTATGCTCCTCTTGACATATATATTTTTAATAGCCCTCAATCTCTTATACTTTTCTTGGGAAAGAAACAACCACCAGGTAGTCAATAAACAAACAGCAATACTGTACACAAACACCAAGACGCTTCATTCAACCAAAGCCATATGAACTCATAGCCAAGTACAAATAACAGGCTACACTGCATGGTGACCCAAACAATTCCAGGATGAAAGTAGAGAAACCAGAATTAAACAATGGTCATCACTTTCCTTGTTTCTCATCTCCAGAATCTATTTCTTGAAACAAACAGTTCAAAGAAAACAGTAATAAAGAGATTGGATAGTATGTGGCTTTATTAGGGATGAAGTGATATCTGTCCTGATGGCTAAGAATGGCTTTACTTAGAGTTTCAATGGGAATAAGTGATAACCAAGTATATATAGCATCTTACCACCTTTCATTGCTATAACAGTGTGTACTAATTTCCATACAACTTGACGTAGTTCTCTGTTGTGCCTAAGATATCAGCCCTGATGACAGTTTAGGCCAGTGCTTCTCACATTCCGGTATGCATCCCATTACCTGCAGAGATAGTGAAAGGAAAGTCCATGCCACTCCCAGGTGTGGAAAGCAACCAAAGGCTCTAACAAGCTCCAGTGCCACTGCTCCTTCTGACCCAGCATCATACCTTGGGTAGTGCTGATACAGAGAACAAACCCTAATTTCTATGCACCCATGTTCCCAAAATGGTAAGCTGAGGGTATAGGAGACATTTATATAGTCCGCTCAATATGTCAAATAAGTTCTGGAAGTACCATTCCATTTTGTCATCAAGAAGAGAAAGCCTGTGTTAAAAGACCTTTCATCTTTTATCTAGACTCCCTTAACAATTTTAATTAACCACTATTCCTCATGAGTAGCTCAATATCTTATTTTGATAGCCAATAGTTCAAGGCACCACACCTGTTAAATTATCACCATTCTACCATGAGCTAAAACTATCACACACTACATACTTTGTTATATGAATTAATTACTGACATACTCTCCTTATTCTATTTAGTACTGTGATATAAAAGCAGTTCCCTTACTCGGTTCCAGCAGATTTCAGAAGAAAATATTGACTGAATCAAAATAATTGTCTTTTTACAAGATGCACATCGGCAAGTAGAGAAAAAAATTCTTCTGTTTACTTTTTTGATAAAAGTTCTATAGCTGATATCACCATTCCCAGCTTCAAGTAACAAATATAAAAACAGGATGTAGAAAGTTTTCCATCCCTATCATTACAGTCTCTTTCTTCACTCTGTGTACACACAGTGTACCCTGAGAATACCTGAGATGTCGAAATGCCCTGAGAGTCTTCCACAGTGCTATTCCCTTTCACTGGTGTGAATAACAGAGTTACTGCCAAGTAGATTAAAAGGTACTACATGTTTTGACCAATTTAAGATCGTCAACACCATGCTTCATTTAGACACCCACTTAACAGTTATCTAGTCTTTCTGTTTACAACTAAAATAATGTGTTTTTCAGATGTGAGACAACAAAACATGCAGTTTGGGAAATATGGTGTGACAGTGAATGTGGTGTGATGTGATGGTGTTCTAGAACCAGACTGTCCTGTTTCTGAATCCTAACTCAGTCACTTCGATGACATTGGAAAGTTACCTAACCTCTGTGTGGATGGAGGGGTACCATGAAAACTACGAGAACCACAGCAAGTACAGTGGGAGGACGAGGAAAACATGGACAGTCTCTGTCAGTGACTAGTATTTGTGTCTTATAGAAAGGAAGGAAAACATTCCCTGGAAATATGTCTAATTAGTGTGTAATGGTACAGCTCCTGCCCATTTTCTAGATGTAGGTTGAAACAGACCAAAGCCAAGTCACGCCCTCCAACAAACAGTGTCCTGAAGTGAAAATCTATCCACTATTCAAATTAGGGAAGAAAAAACCAGATTTATATTTGAAAACTGAAACAAAGAACCTCTATAGCTAAATTCAGCTTACACTCCCCCAACTATACTTTTCCCTTTAAAATGGACTTCCCATGCAAACACATTTCCCAGACCACCTCCTGAGAAAGACGGGTCTGAAAGCTTGTCCCCAAAACATAAAAAGGGGCCTGGCCTGCAGGAAGGCACATATGTTTGTGTCTATTTACTAAAAAAAAAAAAAACAAAAAAAAAAACAAGACCCAGCTACATAACTGGGTGCAGAGGCAATCCTCTGAGTACCTCGGACCTGATTCTCTGAACCCTCCTGGCACCCATGGGGAAAGGAACTGTTGTTCTCTGCGTGCTGACTCTGCTGTACTGGCTCCTGGATGTTCCCGTGACTGTCTCAAGCAAGCAGAGATGCATGCACACAGGACTACTGCTCAGCTCCCCTATGCCAACATGTGCCAGTGAGATGGATGTGACCACAGGTGGAAAGCCACAGTGTGACAGGCAAGGGAAGAGTAGGGCTCCAGCTCTGCTTTTCCATGAACACTTCATTTGTAGAAAGGAGACGATGCTGAAAGCTGAAAACCCCACGGTTCTAACCCAACACTGATTTTAGCCGTGAGTAAACTCAGTGCCAGGCAAACAAAGGAACCTGATGAGCCCATCACTGAGCCTGTCTGGTTCCCACTTCACAGCCAGCTTCAGCACCAACCTGCCTACCCCTCCAAAGGCAACTAGTAACAGCTACCACTGGTGATATGGGGAAATTACTGTTTTGGTCTTTTTTTTTCCTTTCCACCCATCTTCATATTTGTATTGAGATTAGGAAAATATTGTTACTTTCTTTCCATATCAACTTCTCTCTTTTGCTACAGAGTAACATGTTCAAGGCTTCTTCAAGTCACAATGCACCTCCTATTAAAGCACTAGATGGGAGCTCCACACATTACAAAACACACAGGATTGATGATCCTTTTTGCTGGTACACATATGAATTGCAAAATCTTAATAGGCACATGTTAATTCCTTGTGCATTAGGAGGAAAATGTAACTAGTATGTCAAAGCCATGAGTAAACAAACAATATAGCTTAGGATAAGGCACATGAAATCTCTCTCACACAAAATACATTAATAATGGGTCCAAAAGCTCAGATCCATGAATGCCTAAAATCCTCTACCTGGAAATACGCAAAAATGTATAAAACAGAATGTACACTACATTCTCAAAGGCATTTATTTTAACCTAAGTAGCAAAATCTATTTTAATGAACTGTTCTGTTCTTGCAAAGTTAATGTGTAATTTGCTTTTATTCTCCACTATATTTTTTATCATCACCTTCTATTTATGCCAAGAAATGGTTTACCACTTACAGTAACACTAGGATGATGAGTGCAGATACACTACCTCAGTTATCACATCACTGGATGTGGCAGAGCAATGACAGTGGTGGGAAATAAAATGAAATTAAGACCTTCATCAAACCTCAGGAACATAAGAGAATACTTACCTTCACATTTTTACTTTCCATGTCATTTCTTTAACTGAGTTACCACAGACACTTACATGAGGTGTTTGTATTCATGTATTCATTTAAACGGACACAGGTTTACTCGAATCACCAACAATTACTGAAAGGAACCTTCCACAACAGCACAGAGGCTTCTCACACTCTTCAACCACTATGGTGAGTGAACAAGGGCATAAGCCTATCAATAGGAATAATTTGGAAATAACTGCTATAAGGAGGTGCTAGGGTCAGCGAATCTATGGTTAAGACTCATACTATCAGAACTGAGTTGATAGAGTGGTTAACATGGTGTAGTAGCAGTCACCAGTCCTGGTGGATACTTGTGAAATCTATTAAATATAAAATAGTACAGGAAGATAGTATTATGTAAGATCACATCTCAATTTTCTCCTTGGACACAATTACACCACACTCAGAAAACAATTTGAGGGAGAAAAAAGTGACTTCTATAGTTTGGTACCTATAAAACTTAGGATCTGTAACACATTTGTCATTAAAATTATATGGCTACTTAATTCTCTTTCAACATGCATATGCTTTCTCTAAATTACAAGCTCTCCATTCATCTGAAATGTTACAAAGCAGTGAGTGTGCCAGGCAGTGTGCTGGCCAGGCCCTCAAGCATGAATTATGGCTTCTGTCCACAAGGAGCTCCATATTCAGCAGTGGATCCAAGACTCAGACAGGAACCTGCATGCCAAGAGGGAAGCCCTTCCAAAGAGAAATGGGAAAGGGTCACTATGCACCTGCCACAAAGGACACCTCTTGCTTCAGTCCAGCTCCCATCAAGATGGAAGGGAATATGTGGCCCAGAGGCTTTAAAGACTGAACGAAGGACAGACCTAGGCACACCTCGGCCAGGCCAACAACGAGGGAGTCGTCAGGGGTATGACCCAACCACAACTCAGCGTGCAGTGAGGTTATGTGAGGCTGGCAGCTGTGAATGAAGACCTCACTTACAGAAGAGAGGGTTTCACATGGGTGACGTTCTATCCCACATAACCAGAGGCCACAACCTGCTATCTAAAAGCAAGTTTCAGAATTGCTTACTTGTGGGACGTCCTTTTCTTCATCATGCTTGCAGATACACCAGCATGGCCTAAAAGAGAAGTGAGTGTTAAGTCAATGAAAACTGGATTAAAAAAATAGTTCAAACTCAAGAAAAAACTTACTTATGAAAGCTGCAATATAAAGCATGAAATGAAAATAAACTATAAACAACCAATGTGTGAGAAAGGCATTTGTTTACTGAACTTTCAAAAAGGAGATTTATGGGGTTCTAGGAAGATAAAATGATGAACAATAGTTCAGCGTCCCAAACTGCCATAAAACACAAAATCGAAATCATGTGGACAAAAAATACAACTACATAAAAGTGACAATCCAAGCAATGAAGTACTAAAAGTTACAAAACTTGTCTTTCTGCCACACAACAACTAAAAACCAGGACAAAAAATATGCAGCATCTACATTCAGACACTGCAAAGACAAGCTGCAGAAGACTGAGACCAGGGAGCTAAAAGCCAGGTAGTGTCCTGCACTGGCCCAGACTGTATTCTGAACAATCGTGGGTGATACCATATGAAACCAAGAACACTGTGGCTTTGCTTGTTGAGAGTCAGACGGAAGCTGGGGAGAGGACAAGGTGGCTGGGAGCTGTGGACAGAATGCTAGCAATGGGATCTCAGTGGAGGCTCCAAACATTGCATGGGGCGGGGTGGGGGAGGAGGGCGAGTGGAGGGACAGCTGAAGATACTAACCTGCAAAGGCATGAAGGTTGTTCCATGTCCATCTAGCCACCTCTCTGAACACATGGGGAAATTAGTAAAAAACCAATAAAAGGTGCCCCTAACAACAAAAAAAGCTGCTGTAGACCCATCCTGGCATCTGCTTCCAGAACCAACTCCAATAATCAGTAACAGGCATCAACAAAAATTGAATACTCCACAACAAATTTCAAACGTCCAATGCCCCAAGAGAAATTACTACACATACAAAAGAGTGGCAAACTGTATATAACCAAGCAGGTTATGACCAAAATAGTGTAATTTGCAGGCAAAAAAAGTTGAAAAGAAATATAGTAAGTACACTTAAATACCTAAAAAACACAAACACTTAAAATAGGAAAATGGCAGAACAAAAAAAGAAAGAAGTGAAACTGGAGAAAATATGTGATCTGAAATTTTAAAAAAGTAATAACAATGTAATCAATAGCTGATTAGACCTCATGGATAAAAAGATCAGTGGACCTGAGACATTGCACTACAAAGTATCCAAAATGGAACACCACTACCACCAACAACAAAAAAAAGACTGGGAAAATGAACAGCCTCCCTGACCTGTTTGTTGGGCACATAACATAAATGAAACTGGACTCCACAAAAAAGAGGAGGAATGAAGAAAAAAACAAATCTGAGAAACATAATGGTGGAAATTTTCCAGATGTGATAAGTATCTGGAAACAGCCAAAGAAAGATAAAAAACAAGGAAAACCATTCTAAGTCACATCCTAGTCAGGTTTCTGAAAACCACTGGCAAAGTCTTTTAAATACAGCCAAAGAATCAAAGACATTACAAATTGGGAGACATAAAATACTAATTCCAGATGTGCTGTCACAAACAATGTAAGCCGTAAGACAGTGCATGACGCATCTTTAAGGTGTTACTAAAACAAATAGATCAACCTGCCTATGAATTCAGAATACCATAAACAGAAAAAATATTTCCCAACTCCAGCATTAATTAAATATATATAGTTGAAATACACCAATTAGGAGACCATAAAAAAAGATAGTATCAGACAAGTTAACTTCAGGGAACAGCAAAAAGGTTATTTCAAATGATAAAAGGGTCAATTAATCAAGAAGCCGTAACAATTATAAATTGGTTTGAACCTAATTACAAACTACTGAATACACAAAGCAAAAACTGACAAAATTGACAAGAAAAACTGATGTACCCACACTTAGAGATTTAAAAACTCTTTTCTATCAGTACTTAATATGAGTAGAAAATCAGAAAGGATATAGAAGACATGAACACCACAAGCAGTCAGCTAGTTAGTTTACATTTATAGAGTACTAATCCAGTAACACCGAAACACACTTTTTTCCCCTAAATTCACATGGAACATTAACTCAGATGCATCACGTGTTACTCACAACGCAAACCTTCAATACACTTAGAACAATATGAAGTCATATTAATTACCATATTTTTCTGTGCACAATGCACACAACAGTTTTGTGTGCATTACACATGGGATGGTTATATCCATGGTATGTAATTATAGACATGCATAAGACACATCTTTGTTTTTTTCCTCAAAAATTTGGGCAAAAAAAGTGTACATTACACATGGCAAAACACATTATGTTCTCTGGCCACATGAGAATTAAACTAAAAACAAGTAAGATATCTGGAGAGAACTTAGTGTTGAAAATTGTAAACAATCTTCTAAAAAACATCCATGGTTCAAACACAAAAATCACAATGAAAATTCAATTTATTTTGAATTTTAAAAAATGAAAATACAATCTATCAAATCTGTGCAATACAGCAAAAGCAGTACTTACCATGTAGATCAAAATTCACGTTAGGTAACAAGAATACAAAGAAAACAAAAAGACTTTTTATCATAAACTCAGAAGTTCCCCTGGGTGGGGAGAAGAAAGCTTCTGAGTTATCTTTCTCCTTGGCCTTAGATTAAAGTGACCATTTTGTAAACAAACATTTCTGCAGTACTGTTACATGTGCAATTTTAAAGTTAACTGAAAAAGGAGATAAGACCAATTGGTCAGCATAAGACTATCCACTTCAGTTCACAAATAAAGATGGTAAGCCACACTTTTTTTTGAGACACACTTTCTCAGCCCTGATGCTGAGAAAGCCATGCCCATCCACCTTCACCCTTGCATGTCCTTCATGCACTCAAAGAAGTGGGAAGCTCATGGATAAAGATAAGATACAAACTGGAGAGCAAATCTACCTGAGGAATTCCTGGAACATCACTAGGTTTCTACTCAACAAGTAAGAGGAGATAAGACATGCAAAAGCAGATGTGGAAATACAAGATTCTGTCAAGTTCTACTGGCACTATACCTCCCTTTCCATGCTGAATATAAAGGAAAGGGCAGTTGACTTTATTTAGCACTTGGTGCAGCCCCAGCATACCAGACCACCCCTGTCCCTGCATCCTAGGCAAAGCTAATCAGGTCCTACTTATCCCCACAGAGTTGACTTTCCTGTTTAGAAGAGAACCATGGCAGAAACAATTTCCTATTGATCACTCAGGAAAAGGTAAGCCATTTGTAATTCAGCCTTAATTTTTAGGTATGAGCAAACAGAGAAGAACAGTAAACCTCAGTGGTACAACTAAGAAAAATGGAGAAAAAGCAGCACAGCCATTCACAAAATGGTCCAAGAGCTATAAAGATTAAATAAAAGAATTGTTATCCTCGGGTTCCGGCTAAGATGGAGGCATAGGTAGATACGTGTCACCTCTTCACACAACCAAAAGAAGGATAACAACCAATTCAAAAACAATAAACAGCCCTGGCTGGTATAGCTCAGTGGATTGAGCGCGGGCTGGGAACCAAAGGGTCCCGGTTCGATTCCCCATCAGGGCACATGCCTGGGTTGCAGGCCAGGTCCCCAGTGAGGGCCATGTGAGAGGTAACCATACATTGCTGTTTCTCTCCTTCTCTTTCTCCCTCCCTTCCTTGCTCTCTGAAAATAATAAATAAATAAAATTTAAAAAAATAAAATAAAATAAAAATCCTGGGGGGGGGGGGGAGCCAATAAACAACCAGAACTGTCAGAAAATCAAACTGCATGTAACTCCGACAACCATGGAGTTAAACATTCATCCAGACCAGCAGGAGAGGTGGAGACAGACAACCAGGTGGAGAGGCTGCAAGGAAGCAGACCACACCAGCAAGGCAGCTGAATGGGAAACTAAAGACTCAAAACCTATGGCTGTAAAATACTATGGGGGTTGTAAAGGCAGGAGAAACTCCCAGTATCACAGGAGAGTTCTTGGAAACTGGGACTAGAGCAGAGGGAGTGAGCGAGCAGCATTGTTCCCTCTCTGACCCCTCCTCCACAGACAGTGCTAGAAGGCAGTGATGTCGGTTGCCCCACCTGGCAAATAACTAAGGCTCCACCCCCTTAAAACATAATAGGTACACATAGACAAAGAAATATGGCCCAAATGAAAGCACAGATCAAAACTCCAGAAAACCAGCTAAGTGATGAGGAGACAGCCAACCTATCAGATGCAGAGTTCAAAACACTGGTAATCAGGATGCTCAAAGAATTGCTTGACTCGGTCGCAAAATAAAGAAAAAAATGAAGGCTACCCAATGTGAAATGAAGGAAAATATACAGGAAACTAACAGTGAAGGGAAGGAAACCAGGACTCCAAATTAATGATTTGGAACAAAAGGAAAAAACAAATATCCAACCAGAACAAAATGAAGAAACAAGAATTCAAAAAATGAGGGGAGGCTTAGGAACCTCTGGGACAACTTTAAATGTTCCAACATCTGAGTCATAGGGGTGCCAGAAGGAAAGGAGGAAGAGCAAGATATTGAAAACTTATTTGAAAAAATAATGAAGGAATACTTCCCCAATCTGGCAAAGGAAATAGACTTCCAGGAAGTCCAGGAAGCCCAGAGAGTCCCAAAGAAGTTGGACCCAAGGAGGAACATACCAAGGCACATCATATTTAAGTTACCCAAGATAAAGATAATGAGAGAATCTTAAAAGCAGTAAGAGGAAAGCAAAGGGCTACCTACAAAGAAGTTCCCATTTAAACCTCCAGCTGATTTCTCAGAAGAAACTTTACAGGCAAGAAGGGGCTGAAAAGAAGTATTCCAAGTCATGAAAGGCAAGGAGCTATACCCAAGATTACTCTATACAGCAAAGCTATATCATTTAGAATAGAAGGGCAGATAAAGCGCTCCCCAGATAAGGTCAAGTTAAAGGAAGTCATTATCACCAAGCCCTTATTACATGAAATGTTACAGGGACTTATCTAAGAAAAAGAAGATCAAAAAACTATGAACAGTAAGATGACAACAAACTCACAACTATCAACAACTGAAGCTATAAAACAGACAAAAACCAAGCAAACACTAGAACAAGAACAGAATCACAGAAATGGAGATCACATGGAGGGTTATCAGTGGGGAGGGCAAGAGGAAGGGTACAGAGAATAAGAAGCATAATTGGTAGGCATAAAATAGATGGGGGGAAGGTTAAGAACAGTATCGGAAACAGAGAAGCCGAAGAACTTATATGTACAACCCATGGATATGAACTAAGCGGCAGGGGAGGAAGGGATAAAGGGGGGAAAAATTCGGACAACTATAATAGCATCACCAATAAAATATAGTTAAAAAATGAACTGTTATCCTCAAGGAACTTAAGATATTGTAGTCATATAACTAGTCACATCAAGGAGTTTGGACATGTTCCAGGAAGAGAATGGAACCTCCTAGATCAGGATACAAATGAGCTACAAAAGAAAGTGAAGATCTTGCAGGATAAAGAGAATATACTGGAAACAACCAATTCTCAGCAACAATACAAAATCAGCAACTAGAGGCCAAACTTAAACAACTGGAAATGAAAAAATAAAATCTGATGAGAATCTCAAGAGTAACCAGGAATTGTCAGAGAAGGTGTCTGGGTTGCAGCAGGAAAAGAAAGCTCTATGTAAAGAATATGGGAAATTTTTGAAGCAGTTTGATGCCTATGTGAGAAACTATAATAAAAAATATCATCACAAAACCAAGTTTCAGAGTCAAGAATTGTTTCGCTCATGAAGTAGAGCTACACTGTAAGAGAATTAAACTACTTGAAAATGAAATTGGAATACTGCAGCAAATATCAGAAAAGAAGGCATTCCAGGACCAGATCATTGCCCAAAATGATAACCTGCTCCTAGAAAACAGAAAACTTCTGAAGCGGCTCATGGATCAAGAAAAACTGATCCATGACAACAAACGCATATCTTCGGTCCAGCACAGAGTACTTTCTCTGGATAAAGAAAATAAGCAATTACAGGAAAACAGCCTCCAGCTCAAAGGGCAGGTGGGCCTCTTGGAGCACATTGTAAGAAGTATCTAGATTTGCCGGAGAGGAAACAATATTTAGTGGCATCTCTGAATATGAAGTACTGAATAAAATCCTGCCCCTACCAAACTCCAGTCTTTCTGAAACAGGTTTGGTAGAGTCTGTCGGAAATCTGTAAGAGACTAAAGAACAGATGTCAGAAGAAGCAGGGGCAAACCCCAGGTCCCTCGGGTCTCTACTATTCACAGAATCCTGAAGCCGGATGCATACATATACGTGGCTTCTCTGAAAAAAACACGTCACACCTAAAACTAGACTGGTCAAAGCTGCCAATTGAAAGCTTGAGCATGAAGGTAGAACATGATGTCAGGGAGAAGGGTAATGATAGATTCCCCACTGGTCATCAACCAGTAGTCTTGAAAATCGCTAATAAATTCATTAAACCAGATCCAAAAATTGAAAAAATAAAAAAAAATTTTTTAAGATATTATAGTCATAAATGGGAAAAAGAAGTCATAAAAAGGAAAACAAGAGCTCTTGAAAATGATAAAGAACAAACAGAGAAAACTTCCTGTTTCCAGTTCAGTATGTTAGGAGCTTGGAAGTCATTACTCCATCCTAACAAGCTAAAAAACCAACAACTCTTTTTAAGTTGGTCACACAGGTGAGGTCACAGGGCAAACCAGTGATCCCAAAACTAGAGAAACAGATGTGCACAAACACAGAATCACAACTCATCCAGACACTTCCTGGCAACCAGTGTTGGGGGAGGAAAACCTGAAAGGTAATTGACCAACAGCCGGAGGCTCAGTGTAGACAAGCGTAAGAGATAAAAACTCCAGAGAACCCAGTCATGGGAGAGATGGGGTGGGGGAGCCAAATTTTTCTGTTTTATCTCTAGGAGTTCTCTACCAGGTTCTCCTCAGAGTGAAGATCATAGAAAAATCCCCTCCTGATTACCTCAGAGGGAGAAGGAAAGTGCCCCTTTTGAAATATACCACAGCATTCTGTTCTTAAGGAGCCTGCCACGGCTCCTTAAATAGTTTCTTCTCAAAAGAAACTATTTATCAGACTAACTGAGCTGAAGACAGAAAAATACCCAGCTCTCTCAAGGGTGAAGAGAAATTCACCTTACATGAAGAGAAATTCAAAATCAGCCCACCTGCAGTTCTGTCCCACAAAAGGGGGGGGGGTACTTGTGAAGGTCCCAGTCAATGGTATAGACTCACTGAAAGACAGAGACCAAATCACATCACTATGAATGTACCCCCCCACACACACATACACCTAACCACCACCTCATTAAAGCCTATTCACTAGAATTCCTTTACTCAGTACATCACATCTGGCTCTCATCAAACAATTAATTATAAGGTATATTAAAAGGTAAAAAGCAGCCATGGCTGGTGTGGCTCAGTGGATTGAACGCCGTCCTGCGAACCCAAGGGCTGCGGTTCAATTCCCAGTCAAAGCACATACCTGGGTTGCAGGTTGGGTCCTCAGTAGGGGGCGCAGCCCGTGAGAGGCAACCACACACTGATGTTTCTCTCCCTCTCTCCCTCCCTCCCCCCTCTCTAAAAATAAATAAAATAAAAAGGAAAAGAAGCAGTCCGAAGAGATAGATCAGGCATCTTAACGAGCCTTAGCTATGGCAAGAAGGTTGGAATTTTAAGGCTGGAAATTTAAAATACTTATGAATAATATGGTAAGGGCCCCAATGAGAAAAGAAGAGAGCATTCAAGAACAGATGG
>PVJI01016876.1:0-37152 GCA_004026765.1 Micronycteris hirsuta
TTGCTGGATAGAGTATTCTTGGATGTAGGTCCTTGCCTTTCATGACTTGGAATACTTCTCTCCAGCCCCTTCTTGCCTGCAAGGTCTCTTTTGAGAAATCAGCTGACAGTCTTATGGGAATTCCTTTGTAGGTAACTGTCTCCTTTTCTCTTGCTGCTTCTAAGATTCTCTCCTTATTTTTAATCTTGGGTAATGTAATCATGATGTGCCTTGGTGTGTTCCTCTTTGGGTCCAAGTTCTTTGGGACTCTCTGAGCTTCCTGGACTTCCTGAAAATCTATTTCCTTCGCCAGCTTGGGGAAGTTCTTCATTATTTGTTCAAATAAGTTTTCAATCTCTTGGTCTTCCTCTTCTCCTTCTGGCATCCCTATGACTCGGATGTTGGGGCATTTAAAGATGTCCTGGAGGTTCCTAAGCCTCTCCTCAGTTTTTTGAATTCTTATTTCTTCCTTCTGGGCCACACCGTTGATTTGAGTCCCAGTTTCTTTCTCTTCCCTATTGGGTCCCTGCACATTTCCCCTCATTTTCCTTAGATATCCTTCATTTGTTCATTTATTTGTGTCCAACTTCCTTCCAATTTTGTGAGCATCCTGATTACCAGTGTTTTGAACTGTGCATCTGATAGGTTGACTACCTCCTCATCCTTTGGTTGTAACTTTTCTGGAGCTCTCTTCTGTTCTTTCATTTGGGCCATTCCCCCCCCGCCACCCCGTGCGCCTGTTACTTTAAGGGGCGGAGCCTTAGGTGTTCACCAGTGCGGGGCAACCTTTGTCTCTGTGTTGTGACACTTCCTTTGGGGGCGGGGCCTGGAAGGGAGCAATGGCACTTGTTCTGTGTACCGCCAGCTCCCATTCACCCCCCCCACCCATAAGCTCTCCTGTGAGTCTGGGAGCCACTCCTGTTGCCACCTTAACCCCCACAGGTGCTTTCAACAAGTGGTCCAAGGCATTTTTTCCCCTGCGATGGTGGGCCGTGTGGTCTGCTCCGCTCCCCAGCTCCTTCTCCTGGTCTATCTGCGTGTGAAAAAGGGACTGCCCAGTCCACCAGTTTCAGCCCTGCTGGTTCCCACGGGCTTCTCCGGGTGCACTGGCCGCGGGCTTCGCTGAGTGCTTGGGCCGGGTTTTGGCCAGGCACACCTGCCATGAGTCTCTCTGGGCAAACTACCTTCTCGCTGTGCGCACTCTACACCCTGCTCTGTCCCACTTACCAGTCTGGATGAACGTGTCCTCTCTAACTTCTTGGCTGTTGGACTTCCACTCGGTTCAATTCTCAGTCCATTCTGGTTGTTTGTTTTGCTTTTTGATTGTTGTTTTTCTTTTGCTTTTTGATTGTTGTTTTTCCTCTTTGGTTGTGAGGGGAGGCACAGTGTGTCCACCTATGCCTCCATCTTGGCCAGAAGTCCTTAAGGGTTTCTATGTTTGTTTTTTTCATGCTATTGGGCATCCTTGTAATCATTACTTTGAACTCTGTGTCTGATAAATTGCTTGTCTCCATTTCATTTAACTCTTTTTCTGTAGAGTTCTCTTGTTCTTTCATTTGGGGCAAGATTCTTTGTCTCCCCATTTTGGGTGTCTCTTTATATTTCTATGTATTAGATAGATCTGCTATGACTCATAGTATTTGTGCAGTGGTTTTATGTAGGATGTGTCCTGTGGGATCCAGTAGCGCAGTCTCCATGATCTCCTGAGCTGGGTGTTCCAGGAATGTCCCTTCTGTGGATTATGTGGGCTCTGCTGTTGTAATTGAGTCTTGATTGCAATTGGTCCATTCATGCATGGGATCAACCCTCAGCCTGGCTAATTTCGAGATTCAGCCCCTACCACAGCATGTGAGATGCTGTGCAGGTGCTGACCACATGAAGCAGAATTCGCCTCAGCAAGATTTGGTGCCTGTTGAGATCTCTCTTTAGATATACTGCCTGTGAAGCTTATTGGATTCTTCTCTGATGTTGTCTGAAGCTGGCCACTGGGTATGCTGGCTCTGGTCCTCTTGGGAGAGACTTTGATATAGATCAGTATCAGATGCTGCCTGTGACCGGCCCTTGGCAACCTGTTTGGAGCAGTCTTGATGTGGTTGTTCTGTAAATCCTTGGTTATAAGACTTCTCTTTAGCTATTTTTCAGTTGGTTATACAGTTTGACTATTCTATAATTTAGCTGTAATTCCAGTTTGGTCCTGGGAAGAGGTGAATTTAACTTCTACTTACTCTGTTGCCATCTTGGATCTGATAAAATTATCACTTTTAATGAAAATGTAATTATAATTTGGGGCCCGTTTTGCTTAATTTATGAAGTTTAACTGGTTTGTTTTTCAAAGCAGTGCTTCAAACTCGTAACGTTGATCTGTTTATAATAGAAATTCTCTAGTATAGTCAGGAGACTCATATTTAATCACATTTTTACATTCAAATATGTTAATATTAATAAATTATAATGTATAATCTCTAATTTATAAATAAACTTGTCTACTAGTAATTATATTATCATTGTCCTTAATAATTTATTAATGTAAATTATATATTAAGTATATAAGATGCTTCTATAGTTATTAAACCAGATGATTACCCTGGAATGGAAAATAATATTTTGTATAAGCTCTTATTATTTAGTAAATTATGTTAAATGTTGTAGAAAGTGGAGATACTCATCTCTGGTTAAATAAGTATGACCTTGTGTGGTTTTCTACTAGAATGATTAGGTAGAACATTTGGCTGTATTAAATAATGTTTAATACCATGATTAGCCTGGATAAAATTAATTTGTTTACTTGTTTAACTACTGCTGTTTATTATACTAAGAAATTAATGAGTGGATATTATGCCTGGCCAGCCATGACTGGGAGCAGCTGCTTTGCCTGGCTGATATTATTTAAATTATAGAACAACAACTCATCTGGTTAAGATGGAGGCATAGGTAAATATGCTTCACCTCCTCACACAACTATAGAAAAAATTACAACTAGACCACAAAACAAATATCACCCAGAACTGTCAGAAAATCAAGCTGTATGGAAGTATGAAAACCAAGGATTTAAAGAAGCCACATTCATCCAGACAGGTAGGAGGAGTGGAGATCCAGAGACAGGATGGAGAAGTATGAGATGCTGTGTGGTACAGTGAGGCGGCGGAACAGGTAGTCCCATATTCACCTGTGGTGGATAAAAATCACGAGAAATACCTCAGGAGTGAGGGATCCCAGCCCCAGACCAGACCACTCAACCCAAGTTTCCAGCACCAGGAGGATAAATCCCCGTGTCTTCTGGCTGTAAAATCCAGTGGGGGTTGGGGCAGTAGAAGAAACTGCAGGATTTTCATGAGACTCCTCTTAAAGAGCCTGCATGAACTTAAGACTTACACATATCTACCCTTTCTGGGATTCAACACCAGGGCAAGAGCTGGAAGGCTACCAGTCACATACGGGGAGAAAGTGAAGTGACTGGAATAGGATAAATGCCAAGAGACAACTTCCTCTGGGACAGACCTCTAGAAGCTAGGCAGCAACATTGTTCCCTTTCTGAGTCCTCTTCACACACAGAGCCACAAAGCAGGAAAGTGGGTTGCCCCACCCTTGCAATTACCTAAGACTCCACCCAACACAATTTACAGATGCCTTTTCTACAATAGGCCACCATATTAGGACAGGGAGTCAAAGAAGCTCCACCTAATGCACAGAAACAAACACAGGGAGGCAGCCAAAATAAGGAGACAAAGAAATAGGGCCAAAATGAAAGAACAGACCAAAACTCCAGGAAGAGAGCTAAAGGAAACAGAGATAACCAACCTATCAGATGCAGAGTTCAAAACACTGGTTATCAGGAAGCTCAAAGAACTCACTGAGTATGACAACAGCATAAAAAAAGACCCAGGCAGAAATGATGGTTACTTTAAGTGAAATACAGAAAAATCTACAGAGAACCAACAATAGAAAGGATGAAGCCAAGAATCAAATCAATGATATGTAACATAAGGGAAAAAAACATTAATCAGAGCATCAAGGAACAGGAATTCAGAAAAACAAGGGTAGTTTACAGAGCCTCTGGGACATCTCCAAACATACCAACATTCGAATCATAGGGGTACCAGAAGGAAAAGAAGAAGAGCAAGAAATTGAAAACTTATTTGAAAAAATAATGAAAGAAAACTTCTTTAATTTGATGAAGGAAATAGACATTCAAATCCAGGAAGCACAGAGTTCCAAACAAGCTGGCCAAAAGAGGATCACACTAAGACACATCGTAATTAAAATGCCAAAAGTTAAGATAGAGAATCTTAAAAGCAGCAAGAGAATAGCAGAGAGTTACCTACAAAGGAGTTTCTATAACACTGTCAGCTGATTTCTCAAAAGAAACTTTGCAGTCTAGAAGGGACTGGAAAGAAGCATTCAAAATGATGAAAAGCAAGGACCTACAACCTAGGTTACTCTATCCAGCAAAGCTATCATTTAGGATTGAAGGGCAGATAAAGTGCTTCCCAGACAAGGTAAAACTAAAGGAGTTCATCATCATCAAGCCATTATCACATGAACTATTAAAGGAACTTATTTATGAAAAAGAAGATAAAAACTATGGACATTAAAACAGCAACAAATTCACAACTATCAACAACTCAATCTAAAAAACAAACTAAAAGCAAATTACAAAAACAGGAACAGAATCATAAAGATCATTTGGAGCATTATCAGCTGAGAGGGGCAAGGGGGAGGGGCAATGGTGAAAAAGGTGCAGGGATTAAGAAGCATAAATTGGTAGGTACAAAATAGACAGGAGGATGTTAAAAATAGTATAGGAAATGGAGAAGCTAAAGAACTTATATGCACGACCCATGTGGGAGGATTGCTGGAGGAAATGGTGGTACCAGGTGGATGGGGCAAAGGGGAAAATTGGGACAACTGTAATAGCATAATCACTAAAATATATTTTTAAAAAAGAAGTTAGAAATTAATAAAAAATTAGAAAAACTATAGAAAAGTTAGTAGAAAAATTATAATTATAGTGATATTATTAAATTTTTAATAATAAGTGATATTATTAAATTATATTTTTGTAAAAGCTCAGACTATAGGCCCTGACCACCTAAGTTCAAATTGCTGTTTTGCCACTTCTTAGCCTGGATATATTTAGAAATTAGTTGTGGGTTTTTTGTTCATTTGTAGATGTCATGTATCAAATTAGAAAGTACCCCTTCTTTCCTGGTTTACTGTTTTCTTTCTTTTTTAAAAAGATTACAAATGGATTTTAAGATGCAAACTTTCTGCATGCTTTTGATAAGACTTTTCACCTTACATTTATTAGTGAGGTGAATTGCATTATACATTTTCTAATATTGAACCTATTTGGCAAACTGGATAAACTCAACTTGATAATGATATATTATCTGTTTAGCATTGCTGATTGGGGTTGCTAATATTTCTTGTTTAGAATTTTTATATGAGTGTGGGAATGGGTTATAATTTACTTTTTTGTAATGTTCTTCACAGGTTTTAGTCAATGTACTGACCTCATGAAATGAGATGGAGGACGTTTTTACTTTTTTTTACTCTCAGATCACTTTGAGTAAAAGTGGAATTATCTATTCCTTAAATGTTTGGTAGAAATCACTGGTGAAATCAAAGAAGTTTGACATATTTTTTTGCGGAGAGATTTTAAATTACTGATTCAAATTATTTAATAGTTTATTGGATTATTGTGGTTATTTTATTTTACTTTTTTATTGTTCAATTAAAATTGTTCCCATTTTCCCCCTATTACACTCTCCTGCCCTACTTACCCCCACCTCCCACATTCAATCCTCCCCTCCACCCCTGCTGTTGTCTTTGTCCATGGGCCCTTCATGCGTGTTCCTTGACGACCCTTCCCCTTCTTTCCCTCCATTACCCTCCTCCACCCTCACCTCTGGTTACTTTCAGTTTGTTCTTTATTTCCATGTCTCTTGTTCTATTTTGCTCCCTTCTTTGTTTTGTTGGTTAGGTCCCACTTATAGAGGTCATGTGGTATTTGTCTTTCACCACCTGGCTTATTTCACTTAGCATAAAGCTCTCCAGTTCCATCCATGCTTTCCTAAAGGGTAGAAGTTATTTCTTCTGCTGCATGGTATTTCACTGTGTACACGTACATTTTTTTAATCCACTCATTTACTGATGGGCACATAGGCTGTTTCCAGCACTAGACTATTATAAATTGCACTGCTATGAGCATTGGGGTGTATAGGTTCTTTTGAATGCATGTTTCAGGATTCTTGTGGTTATTTTATTTTTTTATTAAATTTTGTTAATTTATATTTTTGTGGACTTTTCCACTTCCAATTTATTGACATAAAATTATTTATAACAATTCCCTATTATCTTTCAAATCTTTGTGATGATGATCCTACTCTTTGTTGCTAATACTGTTTATCTGCCTCTTTTTCTTAGTCAATCTGATGGGAAGTTTATTTAATTTTATTTCTTACAAACAGTACTTTATCTTTTTTTCAGTTTCATTAAATTCTTCTCATATCTTTATTATTTCTTTCCTTTTACCTTCTTTTGGTCTTTTCTGTGTCTTTTTCCCTAACTTTAAATTTATTTTCTAATATAAGCATTTAAAGATATACATTTTCCTATTCTTTTTTTTTTTTTTTTTTTGAGAGAGGGGAAGGGAGGGAGACAGAGAGGGAGAGAAACAGCAATGTGTGGTTGCCTCTCACATGGCCCTCACGGGGACCTGGCCTGCAACCTAGGCATGTGCCCTGACTGGGAATCGAACCAGGACCCTTTGGTTCCCAGCCCGCACTCAATCACTGAGCTACACCAGCCAGGGCCTCCTATTCTTTTTTTTTTTTTTTTTTGAGTGTGTATGTATTGTACCAAAATTGACAAATCAGTATTCTTAAAGTTAAAAAAAAATCTCATTCTGACTTCTAAATTGCTGCTGTCAATTGTGACTAAATTTATAGTGCTCACCATGTCAAAGAACATTTTTGACATGTACATGGGAAAATTATACTTACCAATGTTGTTTTAATGTCATCTTGTTTCATATAGGATTCACCTTTATTTGATCTTATTAAACAAGCAAAGGACCGAGAAGGGTCAGCTGAGCACCTTGAGTCTGCTTGTACTCTCAACCTTCCTCTCCAGAATAATCACACTGCAGCAGATATGTAAGTTCAATATATATTATGTTATGTTTTTTTCAACCTGCAAATATATTTTGAGCATAGTGTAATGTGAGATACTATATTAAAAAGCTGTAGGGAATAGAATTTTGAATAAGACATTGTTGCTGCTTTCAAGAAGCAGGAATATGAAATGCATAACCCAAGTTAAAGTCAAATAAAGTGGTATAGACTGCTACTGAAATCACTCAGGTTAGGTTTAAAGAGAACAATATTCATGGCAGGGATGGCAATTTAATAGATATTAAAGATGGAATAGGATTTCAACACAGAAACTGGAGAGGAGGGAGGAGACAGAAAAGTGTTCCAAGAGTGAGAAATGGCACAAATTCCAAAGCACAATAGCCAGGAAAATAGTAAATATTCTTTAGGGCAGGGGTGTCAAACTCATTTTCACCAGGGGGCCACATCAGCCTCGCAGTTGCCTTCAAAGGGCTGAATGTAATTTCAACTCCTTAACAGTTAAGTAGTTACATTTATACAGTCCTAAAATTACATTTGGCCCTTTGAAGGCAACTACGAGGCTGATGTGGCCCCCGGTGAAAATGAGTTTGACACCCCTGCTTTAGGGAGTTTAGATCAGTGCATTTAGAGTGAAGCATAGGATAGGCACAGGAAGTAATGTGGCATATGAGACTAAAACAGTATGATAATTGTAGAAGAAGAGAGCAATAGCTAACATTTGCTGAGGGTTCACTATGTGATGAACCGTTGCCTATGTACTTCAGATTTTTTTTCATTTAATCTTCATAACAGCCCTGTAAGGTAGCAGATTCTGCCTTCAGACTCAGTTATCTATACTATGGGAATTGGACCAATAAGGTAACTTTCCAAAATTCCACAGAAATCAAACCCAAGCAATCTGACTCCAAAGCCCATTTTCTTAAACACTCTAGCTACACTGCTTTTCATAGAAATGTACCTAATGTGTTTCTGTTTAGTTCTGTGTAGGAATTGACGTTACGTTGTTTTATTATTAGTGGGACTATTTTCCAGAGATGTTATTAACCTGCTAACTTGTACCCAAATTATTTCTAACATATTCACCCACTGCCTTCACATATAAATTTGTTTGGTAGGTAATATTTTTTTCAAGATTTTATGTATTTATTTTTAGAGAGAGGGGAAGGGAGGGAGAAAGAGAGGGAGAGAAACAGCAATGTATGGTTGCCTCTCACATGGCCCTCACTGAGGACCTGGCCCGCAACCCAGGCACGTGCCCTGACTGGGAATCGAACCAGGACCCTTTGGTTCTCAGCCCGCGCTCAATCCACTGAGCTACACCAGCCAGGGCAGTAGGTAATATATTAATATAAGTAAGTCAAACCTTATTTTTTTCTATAATTCAATAAACTGCTTGTCAGGAATTGTTCTAGGCAGTAGGAATACAAAAGCAAGTAAGATGAACTAGGTCCTGCCCTTCATAGGGCTCACATTCTGGAGGAAGGAAATAGATGGTGAACTTGAAAACTAATATGTAAGGTGATTTTAGAGTATAGTAAGTTCTATAAGGAAAATAATAAAAGTGTGGTAAAAGAGAGGACCTGAGAAAGTGATAGAATGTTTAGGGAAGCTTTCTCTGATGAAGTTTGACCTAAGACCTCAAGGACAAATGGATGCTGGCTGCGCAGAAATCTGCATGGTATGCATTCCAGGCAGAGCAGACAGCAAGTGTGGTGAACCTACAGCAGGTCAAACTCACCTGGTCTGAGGAACAGAAAGAAATCCCAGTGTGACTGGAGAAAAGGAGGTAAGAGAACAGTACAAGATGAGGTTAGAGAGGCAAACTGTGCTAGACTTTGTATGTTCCCATAGGCAATGGGAAAGAGTTTGTACTTTAGAAGGGCAATGGGAAAGTATTAAGGTTTTAAGCAGGGGTATAGTTTACTATAATTTGTATTTTTACAGAGCCACTTTCTAGCTGCTACTTAAAATACAGGTGGGGTTGGAGGAGGGAAAGGAATAGGGCAAGGAAGAAAGTAGAAAGACCAGTTTGGAGATCATTTTAATAGTCCAAGTAAGAGGTAGAGGTGACTTCGTCTAAGATATGTCAGTGGAAATAGAAAGAAATGGAAAGATCTCAGATGTATTTAGAGGAAGATTTATTCGGTATGAAGAACTAGGAAAGAGAAATGAAAAATAATTTCTACTGGGTGGAGGGGGCAAAAGGAAAAAGAGAAATTGGGACAACTGTAATAGAATATACAATAAAAAATAAAAATAACTTTTAGGTTTTGACTTAAGAAACTGAATGTAATGTAGAGCTATTTAATAGAGATGGGAAAAACAAAGGGAAGAAATCAGAAACTCCACTTTGAGTTTAAAGTACTGAAGTCCAGTAGGTAATTGAATATTTGCACCTAGAACTTAAAGGAGACTAAATTCTACCCAAGTTCAGTCAGTCTACAATATTGTCAGGTGGTGAATTGGGAAATCGAAGGTTGATAGTATGAAATCATTATGGTGATGATTCCCTTTTCCTGGTGTACTAGTTAATATAGTGCATGTATTAGAAATATCCATAGTAAGGTACAAATCCTACTTCTTGCTCAGAATTATTTATCAGCTACTAAAGTAAAATTAGGAAGTGGACTTGGATTATCCTGTAAAATAAAGGGCAACACAGAGTAGCAGAATGTGAGAAATTGAGAGACACTATTTACTAAAATTCCTTCCTTGATTTATGTTTGACATACAGAGTGGGGCAAAAATAGGTTTACAATTTTGAGTATGTGAAACATGGTTTATTCTTATATTATTATTTATTGTTGTATTGTTATCCATATGAACAACTGTAAACCTACTCTTGCCCCACCCTGTATTTTAGTATTTAGTATGTATTTAGTAAATTTGCTTTGGTAATCTTATCTAAAGTATTAATTCATAGAAATCTCTATTAAATAATTTAGATGAATGTATGTGTATATAACTTAAGTCGTACCATATATATGAACCATAGTTATCAATAAAAAAATTTTTAAGAGGAAATAAATATGGCAATACTCTTTTGGGATAAATATATTATTCTTTTAAACTGGAGGTATTTTGTGATCTGAATCCCACTATACTTACTAAAATTGAACATATATACTATGCAGATTTTTTCCAATAAGGCAGTAATTCCGAGGGAGCCATTTATTAAAATGAGTTAGAAATGGTAATGAGAAGCTTAGTTTTCTTGAACTATCTTTTCAGCTTGTATTTAAATAGCCTGCTTAATGCTCCAGTGGCGTAATCGGTTAGTGCGCGGTACTTATACAGCAGTATATGTGCGGGTGATGCCGAGGTTGTAAATAGCCTGCTTAAGGAATTTGGTATAGAATAACAGATTAAACAGAAAAGGTGTGTTTGGATGCATGTTTACGGCCATGTGTGTGTGTGTGTGTGTGTGTGTGTGTGTGTGTGTGTGTGTGTATTTGTGTGAGAGAGAGAGAGAGAGAGATTTTCAGCAAACTTACATAAAGACTTCTTTTTAATATATCTAGGTATCTTTCTCCCATAAGATCCCCAAAGAAAAAAGGATCAACAACACGTGTAAATTCTATTGCAAATGCAGAGGCACAAGCAACCTCACCCTTCCAGATTCAGAAGCCATTGAAATCTACCTCCCTTTCACTGTTTTATAAAAAAGGTTAGTAGATGATTACTTTCAAGGGCATGGACTCTGAAACCAGGCTGACTAGGTTCAAATCATGGTTCTTCTGCTTACTAGGTGTGTCTACTTAATATCTTTATGCCTCAGTTTCCTCATCTGTAAAATAAAAATGATAATAATAATAATAATCTACCTTATAATTATAATAATTTACCTTATAGGGTTTTGAGATAATTAAATGAATTAATACATAAAATGCTTACAACTGTGCCTAGCATGTAGTCAGCACTCAGAAAGTGTTAGATGTTGTTATTGTTGTTGCTGCTGCTGCTGCTGTTATGCTTTCAAAGTTTTGTTTGGAAATATTTGCTCCTGATACTACTGTCGCTGTTCAGGTGTTCAGGTATGCATGAAATTATACAGTGTTGTGTCCCCTAGTACAGGCATCTTTCCTAGTAACCAGGATGTATAGTTGTCGCTGTTCCTGTGTGTGTGGAGTAGGGCCGGAAGTTGGTTTGCATGTCTGTGCATGTGTTTATGCACGCAAGTGCACACTCATTTGGGTCTCCTTGAAGGAAAGTGAAAGGCCAGATTTCTCTGTTAAATGCTTTTTTTTTTCTGATTTATTCAAGTCCAGAAATATTGTAAGAACCCCTTTTAAGTCCAGTAGTTCCAAGTGTGGTCCCAACCAGCAGAATCCAACTTACCTAGACAGTTATAGAAAGGAAAATAAACTACTAAATCAGAAACTTCAGGGTGGCTGGGAGCGATGGGGGGTAGGAGGGTGGATATCCTTGTTTTAACAAGCCCTCCAAGCAATTCTCATACACACTAAAGTTTGAGAACTACTGGGATAAATCGTTAACTAAAAAGTTTTGATTACGTTATGGAAGTCATTTTTTTAATTTAATTTTTATTGTATTTTTTCAATTACCATTTAGTCCCCTTATACCTCCCTCCCCCCAGCAGTCACAACAATGTTGTCCATGTCCATGAGTCCTTTCTCTTTTTTGCTCAATCCCTCCAACCTCTAACCTCCCCTCACCTCTACTATCTGTCATGTGCTCTATGACCTGTCTCTGTTTTACTTGTTAGTTCATTTTGTTCATTAGATTCCACATATGAGTGAAATCATATGGTATCTGTCTTTCTCTGACTGGTTATTTCACTTAGCATAATGTTCTCTAGATCTGTCCATATTGTTGCAGTGGGTTTGCCATATATGACCTTTATTGTGTTTAGGTATGTTCCCTTTATTCTCACTTTGCTGAAAGTTTTTATCATAAATGGGTGCTGGATTTTATCAAAAGTTTTTCTGCATCTATTGATATGATCATATGGTTTTTATCCTTCATTTTGTTTATGTGGTGAATCACATTTATTGATTTGCTAATGTTGTACCAACCTTGCATTTCCAGAATAAAAATCCCGTTTGATCATGATGTATGATCTTTTTGATGCATTGCTCTATTCAGTTTGCAAATATTTTGTTGAGGATTTTAGCTTTTATATTCATCAGGGATATTGACCTATAATTTTCTTTCTTTGTAGTGACTTTATCTGGTTTTAGAATTAGGATAATGTTGGCCTCATAAAATGATTTTAGAAACCTTCCCTCCTCTTTGATTTTATGAAATATTTTGAGAATGAGAAGTGTTAGTTCTTCTCAGAATATTTGGTAAAATTCACCTGTGAAGCCATCTGGCTTAGGGCTTTTGTTTGTTGGGAGTTTTTTAATTACTGCTTCATTTCATTGGGTGTAATCTGTCTATTCAGACTCTCTCAGCCTTCTGATTTATTTTTGGAAATTGTATGTTTCTAAGAACTTATGCATTTCATCCAGATTGTCCAGTGTTTTGGCATATAGTTGTTTATGATATTTTCTTACAATGCTTTGTATTTCTTTGGTGTCAGTTATTATTTCTCCTCTTTCATTTCTGATTTTATTTATTTGGGTCCTTACTCTTTTCTTCTTGATGAATATAGTTAAAGTTTTGTCCATCTTGTTTATTTTTTCAAAGGACCAACTCTTCGATTCATTGGTATTTTGTATTTTTTTTTAGAGTCCATTTTGTTTATTTCTACTCTAATCTTTATTATTTCCTTCCTTCTACTCACTTTGGGCTTTGTTTGTTGTTCTTTTACAAGTTCCTTTAATGTAAAGTTGTATTGTTTATTTGGGCTTTTTCTTGTTTTTTGAGATAGGCCTGTCATGCTATGAATTTCCCTCTTAGAATTGCTTTCCCAGTGTGCCACAGATTTTGGAGTGTTTTGTCCTCATTTTCATTTGTTTCAAGGCATCTTTCAATTTCTTCCTTAATCTCATTGTTAACCCATTCATTTTTTCATAACATGTTACTTAGCTTTCATGTCTCCTTATTTTTCAATGTTTTTCTTGTGATTGATTCCCAGTTTCATACCATTATGGTTAGAGAAGTTGCTTAATATGACTTTAATCTTAAATTTATTGAGACTCTTTCTGTATATACACTTAAAAAGCATTTATATTCTACTGCTTTGGGGTGAAATTCTCTGAAGATATATCAGTTAAATCTATTGGATCTAGTTGTGTCATTTAAGGCTGCTGTCTCTTTGTTGATTTTCTGCCTGGAAGATATATCCATTGAAGTCATTGGGGTGTTAAAATCCCCAGCTATGACTCTATTTCTGTCAGTCTCTACATCCATCAAGATTTGCTTTGCATATTTGGGTGCTCCTATATTAGGTGCATAAAGATTTATTATGGTTATATTCCTCTTGTTGGATTTTTTCCTTTATCATTATGTAGTGTCCTTCTTTGTTTCTTACTGTATCCTTGGTTTGAAAGTCTTTTTTGTCAGATGTAAGTACTGCTACCCCAGCTTTTTTTTTCCCCATTTGTATGAAATATCTTTTTCCAACCCTTTACTTTTAGTCTGTGTATCTTTTGTTTTGAGATGGGTCTCTTGGAGGAAGCATGTATATGGGTTGTATTTTCTTTTTCATTCAGCAACCCTATGTCTTTTGGTTGGAGCATTTAAGTCATTTACATTTAAGGTGATTATTGATAGGTGAGTAGTGACATTTTATTGTTACACTGTTTTCCTCTGGGTTTTTTTTTTCTTTCTTTCTTTCTCTCTGTTTTTTTTTCATCTTCTTCTTAAAGCAAGCTCTTTAACATTTGTTGCAGTATTGGTTTGGTGTTAACAAACTCCTTTAGCTTCCTTTTTCTTGTCTGGGAAGCTCCTTATTTCTCCTTCGATTTTAAATGATAGCCTTACTGGTTAATGTAGCCTTGGTTGTAGGTCCTTGCTTTTCATCACCTTGAATATTCACATCAGTCCCCACTGGCTTGAAATGTTTCTGTTGAGTTCAGATGCCAGTCTGATTGGTGGTCTGTTGTAGGTAATCCCTGCTTTTTTCTCTTGTAGCTTTTAGGATTCTCTCCTTGTCTTTCAGCTTTGTCATTTTAATTATGATGTGTCTCAGTGTAGGCCTCTTTGGGTCCAACTTGTTTGGGACTCTCTGAGCTTCCTGGACTTGTGTGACTTTTTTCTTCACCAGATTAGAGAAGTTTTCAGTCATTATTTCTTCAGATCAGTTCTCCATCCCTTGCTTACTCTCATTCCCTTCTGGTATTCCCATAATGCTGATGTTGTTGGCCTTCACATGGTCCAAAATGTTTCTTAAGCTCTCCTCATTCTTTTAATTTTTTTTCCTTTTCCCTCTCTGTCTGGGTGTTTTTCTCTACCTTGTCTTCCAAAACACTGATTCCACCCTCTGCTTCTTCTACCCTACTATTTATTCCTTCAAGTCTATTATTTTTTCAGATATTGCATTCTTTATTTCTGACTGTTCCTATATTATGGTTTCTATGTCTTTTTTTTATGCTGTTAACTATCCTTATAATCATTACTCTGAACTCTCTGTCTGTTAAATTGCTTGCGTCCATATCATCTAGCTTTGTTGGTTAATTCACTTGTTCTTTCTTTCATTTGGGGTCTGTTTCTTTGTCTTCCCACTTTGGCTGCTTTGTTAAACTAATCAGCCACTTAACCAGTCAGCTGTTAATCTTATCAAGTTATGAGCAGCAGTCAGGATTGAACACCACGGGGTTGGGCAGAGTAATTCCTGAGGGCAGGGGTTTTGCTTCCCCTCAGGCAGTGCCATTCAGAGAGGAGTGCTCTGCCTAAGAGTAATGGCTCCTGCAGTATGGGGGATAACTCAGTATAGGGATCCTGGCGGCTGTTCCTTCAGTATTCTCCCATGAGCCACCAACCCCAGGCTTTCTTCAAGCAACCCTAGCCCAGGGTAAGTGGCTGCAAATGAAATTTTGTACATTGGCCCATTAAGAGGCTCTCTGCATCTCCATCTGTCTCTCCCTGGCAAACAGAAACCCTCCTGCTTTTCACAGCTGGATGTTATCTTGGTTCCTCTCCAGCTCTGGTGCTGTAACCTGGGGAGCCCAGCTTAGAGTTTAGACCCCACACTTCTCAGGGGGAATCCCCCGCCCATTGAAATATCCCTCTAGCACTTCAGCTGCCACCTGAGAGAGCCTAGCCAGCCCTTTCATGTCTCCTCTGCACTGCCTAACAGTCTTGTTGTGGTGAAGTGTTTTTTCCCACCTGTCTGTGGTTGTAAGGCTTCTCTGTAGCTAGTGTTTAGTTGCTTATTCCAGATGATACCTCTACAATTTAGTTGTAATTCCAGATTGGTTTTGGGAGAAGGTTAATGTAGCTTCCACTTACTCCTCTACCATCTTGGATCCCTCACCTTATGGAAGTCTTTTAAACCAAGGGTATTCATAGTTAAAGTAAATGGAAGAAAATTCAATTTTGTGAAATGCTTTTCTCCAAACTTGTATTCCAGTAGTATTTTTAAATATAATCTAAATAAGGTTTCTATCACAGTCATGTTACCCATTAGTTGTACAATCCTACTATTTCTCAACAGAGTATACTCCATTGGCATTTTGTAGAGAAATGCACTTTGTTTTTTTTTTTTTTTAGGAATAGAAAAATTAAAACACTGAAAATTCCATTATTTTTTTAAATGTTCCCTCTTGAATACTGAGATGAGAATTTCTAATATCTGTGATGAGTGGTTACCAAGAGAACTGAAACAAACCCTATGTGTATTGTCTAATTTCATAATATCTTATGATCTTCCTTCCTCTACCTTCCACTCTGCCTCAATTTTATTGTTGTAGTTATTAATTCATCAAGTATTATTTTTGCCTTTTATGTACCTAGCACTGTGGTAAGACTAGCAATAATGTATTCATAAGGAAAATAGTGGTATAAATGAGGTTATTGTTAAAATCCTTTTTAACATTATGGTTTTGGGAAAAAATGTACTGGTAATTCAAAATGAACAGTACACATAACTAATTCTCCTTGTCTCTCTAAGTGTACCGACTAGCATATCTTCGACTAAATACCCTGTGTGCGCGTCTTCTGTCTGACCACCCAGAACTAGAACACATCATCTGGACCCTTTTCCAGCACACACTGCAAAATGAGTATGAACTCATGAGAGACAGGCATTTGGACCAGGTAAGAAAAGAATATACTTCACCTTCTACTTATTTGTTAACTATGTACTGATTTTTTTCTTTTTAAAAAAATTACTAAATTTATTGGGGTGACATTGGTTAATAAAGTGATACAGGGTTTGAACGTACAATTCTATAATACATCATCTGTATATTGTATAGTGTTTGTCACCCAAAGTCAAATCACCTTCTCTCGCCATTTATTTGACTCCTTTTACCCTTTTCTACCTTTTCCCCACCACCCCCTTTCCCTCTAGTAACCACTATACTGTTGTCTGTGTCTATGAGTTTCAGTTTTGTCCCATCCCATGGATGAGTGAAATCATATGGTTCTTGACTTTTTCCATCTGACCTATTTTGCTTAGCATGATATTCTCAGGATTCATCTGTGTTGTCACAAATGACAGTATTTCATCTTTTCCTGTGGGTGAATAGTATTCCATTGTATATATACCACATCTTCTTTATCCAGTCATCTACAGGACACTTTGGTTATTTCCATGCCTTGGCCATTATGAATAATGTTGCAGTGAGCATAGGGGTACATATATCTTTATGAATAAATGTTTCCAAATTTTTGGGATAGATGTCTAGAAGAGGGATTGCTGCATCATATGGTAACTCTTTTTTGAGGACACTCCATGCAGTTTTCCAGGGTGGCTGTACCAGTTTACCTTCTCACCAGCAGTGAATGATGGCTCCTTTTTCTCTACAACCTCTTCAACACTTGTTATTACCTGTCTTGTTGATAAAAGCAGTTCTAACAGGTGTGAGGTGGTATCTCATTGTAGTTTTGATTTGCATATAGCTAGTGAAGTTGAGCATCTTTTCATATGTCTGTTGGCCATTTGTATGTCTTCTGCAGAGAAGTGTCTATTTAGGTCCTCTGCTCATTTTTTAATTGGATTGTTTGTTTTTTGTTGTTAAGTTGTATGAGTTCTTTATATATTTTGAATTTTAACCCCTCTTTGGAGATGTTGTTTGCAAGTATCTTCTTCTTTTGGTTGCCTCTTTTATTGTTGTTTTCTTTTACTGTACAGAAGCTTTTTAGTTTTATATAGTTCCATTGATTTATTTTTGCTTTTAATTCCCTTGCCTTTAAGGTAAAAAAAAAAAAAAAAGTGGGTATCCTAACTTGTGAGGAAAGGGAAAAGAGATACTAGGTCAACAACTAGCAGTATCTGTTCCTCATAATTGTGCTGGAAACTGTGGAGTTCAGTTTGTCAGTTTCCTGGTTACCTACTTAATACATCAGTCCTGAGAGGACTCTTTTGGGAACTGAAATGTCACTCTAAGTCATTAGAGAATAAGTGTTCTGTGCCTTACTTCAGGGTTCCCTAGAATGAGATGGATAGAGTGAAATGATATGGGGTGGGGTGAAGTTCTCTGCTTAGCACAGATATGGAATACATCTTGGGGATCCAATGGATATATTCTGGGTGATCTCTGAACTTTACATATTTTTCTATCTATATTTTAAGGATAATCTAAGAAGAAATTATTTTGTATATTATATCAATAAAACTTATATGATAATATGTAATCGAAGGACATTTTAACAGAATCAGACATTATTTAAGAAAATATTTACCAGCTTAGAGTTGGCAGACACATTCTTATTGGCTGTAAGGATTGCTGTTTTTTTGTAAGAGTCTGTACAGTACTGAAGTTTGAACAACCTGTTCCACGGCTTTGAGCAAGGGCCTTTGAAGAGGAACCTACTTGCCCATTGGCAGCTTGCTACCAGCAGTTTCCTTTGAGGTGAAACTGAGACAGTCAGTCCTGGTGCTATGGATCTAGGACTTCACAAAATGCTGAATCACCAGGCACCTTAAGAATGCTACTGATGGTAACAGGCATTTGGGAAGCTACTACCTTTTTCAGAGAGTTTCTGGGGACATCTTAAGAAAAGATCAAATTCAAATAAGAAGCTAGATCAGTTTTTAGACTTAATATATATTTACTTATTGGCTATATTTTATATTTTTGCTGGTATTCTTACAAATTAGAGCTTGAGAGTATTTCAGTAACTCTACTTGCTTAATAACATGAAAGATCTTATAAAAATTACTGAAGAAATTGTTTGTCATAGGTTATTCTGTGGTGTTGCAAAAAGCAGGAGACTTAAGAACCAACTGATATAAAACAGTGCTTGTTGAATGACTGAATGAATTAACAAATGAATGAGTTAATTTACAGAGAACATTCTCTCATATGTTCCTTTTTCTTCTCTGTAAACAGGATAATAAGAATATTCTTTTGTTAACAGCTTTATTAAAATATCATATACCATACAAATTACCCTTATAAAGTGTGCAGTCCACTGGTTTTTAGTATATTCACAAAGTTGTACAACCATCACCAATTTTAAAACATTTTCATTGTGTCAAAAAAGAAACCCTCATACCCTTTAGCACTCACCCTCCCATACCCCACCTTCTCCAGCTCCAGGCAACAATAATCTACTTATTCTTATAAGTAGAATTAAAGATTTATTCTTATAAATCTTTTAAGATTTCCTTATTCTGGACAGTTCTTATAAATTGAATCATATAATATGTTATCTTTTGTGTCAGGCTTTTTTCACTTAGTACAATGTTTCATTGTTCTAACTACATTGTTCATCTGTGTTATAGCTTTTATCAGTATTTCATTCCTTTTTATCGCCAAATAATCCATTGTGTGGATATATACCACATCATGTTTACCTTTTCTTCAATTGATGTACATTTGGTTTCTACTTTTTGGCTATTGTAAGTAATGTTACTTTGAACATTCATGTACAAGTTTTTATGTGGACATATGTTTTCATTTCTCTTGGGTATTTACCTAGGAGTGGAATTTCTGGGTCATATGTTAACTCTATGTTTAACCTTCTGAAGAATTGCCAGATTGCTTTCCAACATGGCTATACCATTTTATGTTTCTACCAGCCATGTATGAGGTTCCATTTTCTCCACATCCTCACCAACCAATTTGCCATTTTGGATATAAGCATCCTAGTAGATATGAAGTAGCTATCTCTTTTATTTACATTTCCCTCATAGCTAATGATGTTGATTAATAATCTTTTCATGTACTTATTGGCCATTTGTATATCTTCAGTGGAGAAATATCTTTTGTGTATTTTTAAATTGGGTTGTATTTTTATTATTGAGCTTTAAAGGTTCTTTATGTATTCTACATACAAGTCTCTTATTAGATATGTTGTTGCAAATATTTTCTCCTATTCTTTGAGTTGTCTTTTCACTGTCTTGATGGTACCCTTTGAAGCACAAAAGTTTTTAATTCCGGTGATGTTCAATTTATCTATTTTTTCTTTTGTTACTGGTGCCTTTGGTGTCATATCTAAGAAGCCATTGCCAAATCAGAGGTCATGAAGATTTATCCCTATTTTCGTCTAAGAGTTTTATACTTTTAGCTCTTGCATTAAGATTTTGTTCCATTTTGTGTTAATTTTTGTATATGGCCTGAGGTAGGAATCCAACTTCATTCTTTTGTACTTGGATACCTGTTGTTCCAGCACTATTACTTGAAAAATCTTTTCTTTCCCTGTTGAAAGTTGTTGGAAAATCAATTAACTGTAAGTCTGTAAATGTTTATTTCTGGTCTCTTCTATTTCATTGATCTATATGTCTCTTCTTATGCCACTACAACACTGTCTTGATTACCGTAGTTTTATAGTAAGTTTTGAAATAGGGAAGTGTGAGTGCTCTAATTTTGCTCTTTTACAAGATTAGTTTGACTATTCTGAAGCTTGAATTTTTATGTGAATTTTAGGATTGGCTTGTCAATTTCTACAAAGAAACCAGTGGGAGTTTTGATAGGGATTGCACTGAATCCTAGTCAGTCTGAGGAGTACTGTCAACAACAACATTGTCTTCCAGTCCATTAACATATGATGTCTTTCCATTTATTTAAATCTTCCCTAATTTCTTTCAACAATGTTTTTTTAAATTTTTTAGAGTACAAGTCTTACACTTCTTTTGTTAAATTTATCCCTAAGTATTTTGTTCTTTTTAACACTATTGTAAATATAATTGATTCCTTACTTTCTTTTTTAGATTGTTCATTACAAGTATATTGAAATACAATTGATTTTTGTATATTGATCTTCTATCTTGCAACCCTGCCGAAGTTGTTTATAAGTTCTAATAATTTTTGGTGGATTCCTTCAGATTTTCAATATTGGAATCATGTCTTCTGTGAATAGATATAGTTTTACTTCTTCCTTTTCAATCTACGTGCCTTTCATTTTATTTATGTGCTAAATTGCCTTGGTTAGAGCTTCCAATACAGTGCTGAATGGAAGTGGTGAGACGGGACATCCTCATTTTGTTTCTGATCTTTGGGGAAGGCATTCATTATTTATGAAACATTAAATCTGTTATTAGCCGTTGGGTTTTTTTATATATGCCCTTCATCATGTTGAGGAGTTTCCTTCTATTTCTAGTTTATTGAGTGCTTTTATCATGAAAGGAGTTGAATTTTGTCATTTTTTCTGTATCTATTGAAATGATAAATGTTTTCCCCCTTGTATTGTATTGATACCTAGTATACTACATTAATTGAATTTTAGATGTTAAACCAGCCTTGCTTTCTAGAATGAATCCCATATCAGTTACAGTATATTGACAGTGCTGCTGAATTCAACTTGTTTTTGTTGAAAATTTTTATATTCATAATCATAGAGATGTTAACAATTTTCTTGTGATGTCTGGGTTTGGTATCAGAGAAATAATAGCCTCATAGACTTAGTTGGTAGTGTTCCCTCCTCTCTACTTTTGGGAGAGTTTGTGAAGAGTTGATATTGATTCTTCAACATCAATTGATAGAATTAACCAGTGAATTCACCAGTGAAGCCATCTGGGTTTGGGCTTTTGTTTGTGGAAAAATTTTTATTGTTAATTCAAGCTTAGATCCTCTTGACTCAGTTTTGGTAGTTTGTGTTCTTCTATAAATTTCTCTATTTCATCTTAGATATCTATTTTTTATATAATTATTCATGATGTTCCCTTATAATCCTTTTATTTCTGGCAGTAATATAAGGTTGGCAGTAATGTTCCCACTAAAAATGTTTTTAGCAAGAGGTGAATTATTGTATAAAACCTACAAATACGTATATTTTACCAGATCATATTTGGATGTATAAATTCTAATACACTGGACTTTTTTAAGTAGACACTTATTGCCTTTTGGTTCTACTGCTTTTCTACAATATACAAAGATATATACAGTAGTGCGAAGGATTTCCAAAGAAATTCGCTTTCTGGAATCAGGAACATTTTTGTTAGAGGTGCCTTAGGTAAAGTGTTGAGTAGAAATAAAATGTGAATTAGCAAAGAGAACACTGAATAGCCTTCTAAATGACAGGAATAGGAGGATCGGGGCTGGTAGGATGCTGGGCAAGGGATGATGCACAGGAATTGCTGGCAATAGTAGATGTGAGCAAGAATGTTTCAGAAGATATGAATACCTAAATTAGGCAATAAAATTCATACAAATTAAGAAAGTTTGATGTTTTAATGTCACAGGGAGTCATTTTAAGTCTCATTTTTGCATTTAAAAATGTTCTTATTTGAGCCCTGGCTGGTGTAGCTCAGTGGATTGAGCGTGGGCTGGGAACCAGGGGGTCCCAGTTCGATTCCCAGTCAGGGCACATGCCTGGGTTGCGGGCCAGGTCCCCAGTGAGGGCCATGTGAGAGGCAACCATACATTGCTGTTTCTCTCCCTCTCTTTCTCCTTCCCTTCCCCTCTCTCTAAAAATAAATAAATAAATAAATAAAGTCTTTAAAAAAATATTCTTATTTGAAATGTAATATGCATATAAAAAATCCATATATCATAAGGGTGCATCTTAATGTAAATTCATCACTTGAACTCACCTGTATAAATAGCATCCAAATCAAGAAACAGAACATTGTCTACAGCCATACCACCCTGAATGTTCCCGATCTCGTCTGATCTTGGAAGAAACAGAACATTATCAACAGTACAAGAGTCTCTCCTATCCCCTTTTATTACTACATCTCCCTTACCACTACCATCAAATGTATCAATATTATTTTATCTAATAGTTTGAACCTTTTCATATTGTTTTTTTTTTAAGTGCTAGTTACACAGCTAACTGATTCCAGTTTCAACTTTTATCTTCTGGGAACTATCTAAGGGAAGAGAGCAAAAGTTAGGGTTATTCACAAACCACATGATCGAGGGTTGACTATTTGCATTTTGTTCTTTAAATAGAATTTGGGTTAAATACTTCACATAGACTTTCAAACTGAGCTCAGAATGAGAAAAGATAATTCTGTAGGAAATTAAATTTCTATTTTAAGGTAAAAAGAAAGATAAGTGCTTTTTAGAATATAACCATGTTACAAAATTCTGACTATTTTCACATCACATTTATTTATTAGATTATGATGTGTTCCATGTATGGCATATGCAAAGTAAAGAATATAGACCTTAAATTCAAAATCATTGTAACAGCGTATAAGGAACTTCCTCATGCTGTTCAGGAGGTAGGTAATCTTCCATGGTAAGAATTTTGGGGATATATCCATATCTATAATATGGGTAACTTCAGTCATTAATTAGATTATGTAGTCTGACCTTATATTAATTTTTTACTTTTATTGGTTAATTATTTGTAACTAAAATGGAATTGGAAAATTAATGCTTTTTAATACACAAATTTATATTATAGAGTGAATAAGGAATACTATACCCTTGCAATAACCCAAGCCTAAGAAAGTGTTTTCAGATTATTTTTTTCCTGTATAATATGTGCTTCTTACTGTTAAAAAGTGTTATGAACTATTAAAAAAAGAAAATGTAAGCATAAACTCCCAAATTCATTTAACAAGTAGTTTTATTCTTCTTCCTCAGACATTCAAACGGGTTTTGATCAGAGAAGAGGAATATGATTCTATTATAGTATTCTATAACTCAGTCTTTATGCAGAGACTGAAAACAAATATTTTGCAGTATGCTTCCACCAGGGTATGTTAAAAGTATCCTTTGATTGGAAAAATCTAATTATAAAACAATGGATCTCACTAAGACATTAAAAAAATAATCTGCCTCTGCTTTTGCTCTAGCCCCCTACTTTGTCACCAATACCTCACATTCCTCGAAGCCCCTACAAGTTTTCCAGTTCACCTTTACGGATTCCTGGAGGAAACATCTATATATCACCCCTGAAGAATCCATATAAGATTTCAGAAGGTCTGCCAACACCAACAAAAATGACTCCAAGATCAAGGTTTGTGTATTATCTTTAAGGAAGTACTAAGAAATAAGAGGGGATTATTTTGATTCAAGCATAAAAATATAAAGCTATCTTCATTTAAAATAAGCTATACCCTGGTATCCCTAATTGGCTTATTTATATTAAGTGACATGATAAGAATTTGTGAGGAAAGAAAGATCATTTGTTTACTTAGGTAGGTTGCAAATTTAGTCATCAACTTTCCTGGATACTGGGGTTTGTTCTTTTTTAAACAGTCTGAGAACCTGTTGGTAATAGGTTTCAAATCATATTTTTGTTAGCCAGTCTACTAAACAAAGTGATTACTTTTGGTTAATAATTTTTATTCTGTAGTTTATTGAATGTCCTGTAAACTCTTCTGTGGAATTGTTCATCTTGCTGTGTTATAAATTGTAGAAGGCTGATTAAATGTAGATGACTAAATTAAGTCTTTAGAAGTTCATCCTTAGTTCTTCCTGTGGCTTTCTTATATCAGTGTGGGCAGTTCTCTGTGTCCACCTCAGAAAGGTGCTGTGGATCAGGGACATAACGAGTATGAAGCAATTTTAAATGCTAAGATGAAAGATTCTGGCCCTGGCTTGTGTGGCTGTGTGGATTGAGCACTGGCCTGCGAACTGAAAGGTGGTCAGTTGATTCCCAGTCAGGGCACATGACTGGGTTGCAGGCCATTCACCAAATGGGTGCATGTGAGAGGCAACCGATGGATGTATCTCTCACACATGATTGTTTTTCTCTCTCTTTCTCCCTCCTTTTCCCTCTCTCTAAAATAAATAAAGTCTTTAAAAAAAAAAGATTCTGTGCAACTACAAATCATTATATTATATTCCATATCCAACCACAACTGCTTTCTGGCTTTGAAGTGCCACAGGCTATTTGAAACTATCATATAAAGTGGGAGGCAGATTAGCAAGAATAGTTAATGTAATGTCATCTCAGAAATTGTCAGCCCATACAGTTTTACTTAATGGGCAAGAAAAGCAAACAAGGAGAGGGAATATATTAACCCCTTAGAACATATTAATATTTGTGTGGTGTGCTTAATTATGTAAGTAATTCATACTCATGATACAACTTCAAACTCCACAGGAAAAGATAAAGTAGAAAATAATTGGCAAATTATATAAATGCTCTTGTGTCTTGTCATACCATCCTTTGTTTATTTTTTGAGTATCCATGTACTGAAATCTACAACTTACATTATAAGCTGCTAAGATGCCATACCGTGTCTATTTAATTTATGCAGTCCCACACTTCAACATGAAAATGTATCCCAGGGTAATTTTTTAATGATGCTATTTAATCTGTATTGTGCTGATAATGATGGCTATTTGCTGATCCTAGTGAAATCACTTCTGTGTTGGGGGGTCCTTCATTAGCAGAAAACTCACATGAAATCCTGATTAATCATTGATCAAGCATTAAGACAGCATCTTTTTTTTTAGCAGTTGATTTTTTATTGTATTTTTTCCATTACCATCTATCCCCTTTATACTCTCTTCCACTTCCACTCACCTGCACCACAATCACCACACTGTTGTCCATGCTCATGAGTCTTTTTTCTTTTTTGCTTGATCCCTCTACCCCCAACTACCCCTGCCTCCCGCCAGAGCTGTCAGCCTGCTCTCTCTGAGTCTGTCTCTATTTTGCTTGTTAGTTCAGTTTGTTCATTAGATTGTTAACACTCTGCTGATCTAGTGTATTTGGGTATTCTGGTTAATCAAATGTGTAGAGATAGATAGCCACTTATCAAGGAATTAGAGGGCAATAAAATCTATATCTATTAGTTATATGTGTATATCATCAAATCTTTGTCAGATAATGCTCTTCTTTGGCTTTATTATCAAAAACACATATAGTTCAAACAAGGCCAAACAGACTAATAGAGATTTCTGATTCTAGGATATATTATAAATAGGCTTTATTCTATATATCAATATAGATCCTAATTAGAATTGATTATTGCTTATTATCATGAATTTTTAATGAGAAAATGTGATTGTAATTGATAACTTACCCATTAGTTTATGAAGAATTAAGTAGGAATAAACTTAAAATTTTCTTTTACCTCCTTTAAATGTGGACAATGGCAAAATATGCTCTTCCAGACATAGAGTTTTTGCTTTAAAAATCTAAGGGACCAGCTCAGTGTATGACTAGACTAGTACTGTTAGATTAAGCCTTTAATGAGTATGACTTATCAGTGGTTCTAAAGATAGACAAAACCTTTGATTTGGTATTTCTGATAATTCAGAATGCTGAGTGTATGTTCATCTCTGCAAAGTTGTGTATAATTTTCATTACTAATTTGTATTTTATCTTAACTTGACAGAATCTTAGTATCCATTGGTGAATCATTTGGGGTGAGTATTTTCTTTCTATGAAATACAATGACATGCACTGTAACTATAAAAAGAAATTGAAGATTTCTATAATTTGAATTTATAAGTACTGTTATTTAAACACCCATTCAAGCATGTTGCATAGAATTTAGAAAATACCAGATTCAAAGTCAAATGTTTTATAAACACCTTTGAGATTATGATATGTATGTGTGTACATACATTCATGTGTATAGTCTCAAAGGAATGTTTAGAAAATAGGTTTGAAATTCACTAATTATGTGTGTGGTTTGAAATAAGGTACCATATCCAAATGTCACCAGCCAGTCCCTATCTACTGATCTTCTCCTTCTATACATATACATACTTTTGCTTGTCCTTCCTGTCAGACCTCTAGGATATTCTTTCTCTGGTAAATTGATTAGGACTTGGTTACATGAGACTCTCATAAAATGGCAGGTATGTGGTGGTATTTATTCCAGAAGGATCCAAGTAAAAGCTAAGCTTTGAAAGTTACTCTAGGCTGGCGGCCTGCTACTCTAGTTGACCTTCCACTAACATCACTAATTCAGCAGTCCTGTATTCAGTGTGCATTACTCTTAATGTTCACCACCACATTTCTCGTGCCTGTAATAGTTAATATTGCTATATAACAAATCAATCTAAACTTAAGAGACTTAAAACAAATATTTTTTTATCTTAGTTTTCTGTGGTTTCAGTAATTCAGGCCTGGCTTAGCTGAGCCTGAATTGACAAGGCTACAATCAACTTGTCAGCTGGGGCTGCAGTTATCTCAAGGCTCAAATAGAAGAGAATTTCTTGCAAACTCATTTGTACAGCTGCTGGCTGATCCTTCATGGCTATCTGCCCAAGCCGTCAGTACTTTACCACTTGAGGTTCTCCATAGGGCTACTCACTATTTATACCATAGCAGCTTGCTTCCCCCGGAGTAGGAACTTCAAGAGAGGAAGGGAAGGAAAGGAAATAATGAACAAAATGGAAGTCACAGTCTTTTGGTCACTAATATTGGAAGTGACATTCCAAGACAAACCCACATTCAAGGAGAGAAGAATTACACAAGGGTGTAAATACTAGGATTAGTGAGAGCCATTCTAGAGTCTGTCTGTCATACTTCCCCAAGTAAAATAACTAGAGAAAGATAAAAGTTTGTATACTAAAAGGTCAGGTATTAAGACGTATGTTACAAACCATATAGTGCTGTGACATGTAGCTCAGGGTAGGCTGCAGCTGTCAGGCCACACAAAGGAGCTCACATGCATAAGTGTGGCTGGGTCTGAAGAAGTAGAGAGTAGGTGTGTCATACTTTCCTGCTTGCCATACCTTTAAAAGAACTAAGAAAATGTTATTATAATTCCATATTTTAAAGTGGATAACTAAAAATCATCATAAATTTAATAAGTGCATAGAGTCACATAAATGTGCTCTAAATATATTTTCCATCAAAACCTGTTTTAGCATTTAATTTTTTGGAAAATAAAGTATAATCAGCAAAGCTATTCCTCATTATCAAATCAATCATCAAATTGGATTTCTTTCTTTTTTCACTATTTTTTCCTTGTTACTGAATTTATTGGGGTGACACTCCTTAACAAAATTATACAGGTTTCAGGTGCACAATTCCACAACACAGCATCTGTGCCCTGTAGTGTGTGCTCACCACCCCAAGTCAAGTCTCTTTCTATCCCCATTCAGATTTAATTTTTATCAGAAAGTCTGGTCTCATTTTTTAGTTCAAATGAACATGTTCATTCACATCCCTGAGATGAACCATCACTCTGGTTCTAAAATAGGTAGATAAATAGAATTTTTCCACATGTTTCTCCTTTGGATAAAATAAGGTATTGTCCCTCCTTTGGTATTTCTTAACAAAACATTCTTTGCTGTGCCAGGATTGTCCTTTAGGAGATATAGCTCTCCAACCATCTCCAGTAATAGTGGATGAACTCGAATTCTTGTCTTTTTGATATTTGATTTTTTATTTTAAAAACTTTATGAATTAGCAGCATTTCAACAAATACTGTTATCAATGATAGTTTAAAATATATAAGCTATATAACTTGTCAACATATAGTACCCCAAAAGTGAGATTATTATCCACTGGACACTTCATCTCATTAAATCCTTGTGTTTCCTCTGGTTATGTTTGCCCTCAAGAAAAAAAAATCTGACAAAAACAGCCGTCCAGAAAGCTGTTTCAACTTTATATGCTCTGAGAAAGAGGTAGCCCGAGTTTGGTGTGTGGGTGTGTTCTGAAACTGAAGAACTAGGACTTTCAGAATAGTAGTCAGCATTGTTGGTGGAAAAACTTCATGGGAAGACCGGAAGACTTAAAAAGAGTGGGTATTTAATTGGGTAAATTGTTACTCTGATTTTGAGGCTTTTCACATGTCTTATTTGGTGCAGTAAATCAGAAAATTAAAATGTAGATATTACCTCTGCCTGATTTTTGGCACACCTCAAACTACAATTAAGAGTTGCTAACTACCAAATGCTTGTATTTAAAAATTAAATACAGAATTCTGTAATTCATAGACTTCTGAGAAGTTCCAGAAAATAAATCAGATGGTGTGTAACAGTGACCGTGTGCTCAAAAGAAGTGCAGAAGGAAGCAACCCTCCTAAACCACTAAAAAAACTGCGCTTTGATATTGAAGGATCAGATGAAGCAGATGGAAGGTAGGAGCAGTTTCAGAATGTTTCTTAGTAGATGAACTGGTAACCTGGAGAACTCAGAGTGCCAGCTCTGCTTTTGACTTCCACCAATCCCTTTCATGCCAGTTTTATTTGGAAATTTTTAGGATTACACAAAATAATACATATGACTGCATCTGAGAGTTAAAAGCACCAAAATATCGAATGTTTAAAATCTGATCATTTTTACAAAATATTGATAAAACTGTGTTACTTTTGATTAACATTAGATTTTAAAGTACTTACTCTTGAGAAGTATCAGCTATTGTGTTTTATAAGACTACTGAAAAACTATATAGGATCATAAATTTGCGACACTTATATTTTAGATGGTTTGTTTATGAACCTTCGAAATTAAAAGTTACTTACTAAAATAAGAGCATAAAATAAGTCATGTAAAACACTATAGTTATTGGGAATTTGAGTTTTCCATCTATACTTAGGCATATGAAATATTTTGCATTTTTTCATCTGCAGTAAACATCTCCCAGGAGAGTCCAAATTTCAACAGAAACTGGCAGAAATGAGTAAGTACTTACCATTTCACCTTATGTAAATGAAATTGTTTACATTGTAAAAGAACTTTTCACATTAGAAAAGAATAAATACATATAATTCCTTCAATTAGTGGACACACTCATGCATTTAAAGTATAGTTTAATCAAGAATGTATTATTTACATGCACGAACATTTGTAGTTTAAATGTATCATACAGAGTGAGGGTTATCTTGACCCTTTCTGAAATCTTTTGCGCAGGAACACTTAGAAGTAAAACCACTTGTTCAACATTAATGGCTGTGGTTAAAAGCAGAACTCTAATGAGGAACTCGAGTGTTGGGTATAGGAAAGGTCTTACAAACTTAGCATATACAAATATCATAACCCATATTTAAAGAATAATCTTCTATTCTGCTATTATTGAACTTTCCTAACTTGCAAGTTTTCAAACTTAAAACAAAAGTTCTCCATTACTGGAAATCAGAATTTTGATAAAAATCACCACTGATCATTTTCCAAGTTATACAGTGACATAAATTTGGAATGTTAAAGCAAATGGAATTCTAGCCTAAGTTACTCTTAACACTATAATAGAATAAGCCAGGTATAGCAGATGGAAAGCGCATCAACAAACAGATAAACATGTGCTAACTATTACTAAGTTGTCTTAGAGAGAGAGGTAGTTATGATAGTGAGTGTGACATTTCATGATAGTGTGGTGCAAGATCCATTAACAGGAAAAAGAGCTGGGACTTGGAAAGAAGACAAACATAAATAAGGTAAGTATTAAAACTGTCATTCCTATATTATAGGACATGTCAATAAGAACAATACCAATTAAAGTGTGACTTTTGAAAAAAGGTCTTTCTTTTAACACTTCGCTATAGACACTAACTTTGAAATATACAGAATTTAAACGAATGCTTTTGATTTTTTAAACCATTTTTTCTATGTGCATTAGCTTGAAAATTTCAATTAAAACTAAATGTACCAAAAGTTTAAATTTTTTGGTTATAAATGAATCTCTTTTTTGGATTCTACATTGACTAAATACTCCTTTTTTAACTTTTAAATAATTGTGGCTTTTCCACCCCAGTACCTGAAGATAGAAATGAAGCTTATAACCAAAATCAGTCCTTGAAAACATATGGAAGCATTATGGAGCCCACAGACATAAACTATTAAGGGAGCAGAAAGCTGTAAAAACATGTATATTTTCTTAAAGAAGAGTTCAGTTGCTCTAGTGAGTACATTTTCTGAGGACACACTTAGCAATAATGGTGAATTCCCTCTGCCCACCTGAAATGCAGAGATTGTGCAGCTGGATAATTGGGGAGAAGCAGCAGGAGTTTTAACTGGTGAAGCTAAGGAGTTCTCTAGGTTCCTCTTCAGCTTCCTCAAAGGACTGCATTCAAAAAAGATCATCAAATTATGCTAGATTACTCCGAGAGGAAGGGCCACAGGGAGAGACTTAAAAGTTCTGTTTTCTTTTCCAAGTGTAAATATTCTTTGTGTTTCTTTATGAAGAGCTTTTGCCCACCACTAAAATCAAGTTAGAATTTTAAAATAATGTAAAAGAAATGTCCTGACAGTTTTCAAGGGGTAGGTGTTCAGGGCGATGGGAGAAAAAGGGAAAGAGATTAAGCAAAAAATAAAAAATAAGTAAACCCTCAAAGACACAGATAACTGTGAGGGAAAGGAGGGTAGGGTATATGTAAGAGGGTAAAGGAGGGTTAAATGGTAATGGAAGGAGATTTGACTTTGCAGTGGTGAACACATAATACAGTATACAAATGATGTGTTGTAGAATTGTACACCTGAATCCTATAAGAGGTCTGTCTATAAGGTATCCAGCCATGTGCTATGAAAAATAGAGACATTTATTGAAGAAGAGACAGGATATAAGAAGCATTGTACATAGGACAATGATGCCTTAGTCCCCTTCAAAGTAGGCACCTTGGGACCTCACATAGTTCTCCTAGTCTCCCTCAGCTACCCCATTGTATTTTCCTGAATCTCATCAATGGTCTGAAATTTCTTCCCTTTCAAAAGTGATTTTAGTTTTGGGAAAAAACAGAAGTTGCAGGGTGCCAAATCGGAGCTATAGGAGGCATGAGTCACCTGGATGATTTGATGATTTGCCAAAAAACTCTGCACAAGAAGTGATGCATGATTGGGCACATTGTCATGACAAAGCTGCCAATTGTCAGTTGCCCACAGCTGCAGCCTTCTGAATCATCCAGATAGTTTCCACTCAGGAATGTTCAAGCTTAATGCAAAATTTGATGCAGATTCATTGCTCTACTTGCCCAGTCATTTTAAATGCGACAGCCACACAGTAAAAATGATCAGTCAGTGGTGTCTACTGTCCCCACTGACTATTACAGTGAAGTCATCATTGTTCATGCATGTGCATTCTAGTCCACTCTCCTTGGCTGATAGGTTACAAACATGTCATACAAACCATTCTTTTATATTAACAATGGCTGAACTTTTTCTGGACAGACCTCATATAATTTTATTAACCAATGTCTCTCCAATAAATTCAATAAAAACAAATATTTTGTTCTTGGCTATGATGTAATTAATTATGTACATTTTAAATGTCCATTTCCACATTGAATGAGCTGTGAGATGATAGTCTTTGCATTACCTGCAAGTGATCTCTGAACAAAAGGGAATTGCTAGTTTTGTCAAGAATATCACTCACTTCAGCAGATCATTCTGGGCCAGCCCAGGATTCTGCTCTGCTCATGTCAAACTCAAAGCCCATCATCTCATTATCTATAGGGCTGCAAAGTTGGGCATACCTGGGAGTGTGTAAGACTACCTTTTGGGTTATATAAGAAAATATTAGAATTTCTGGTTTTATCTCATCTACCTTTAATGCTTATTTGGGTTATGTGTGTTCTGTAATTTATACACATATACATATTCATATATATGTACATATTTTGGTGGCACATGCTTGGAATAAATTTAACTCTAGGGATATTTGATTTAAAAAAATTTGGAAACCAGTGCTTTTGGAAGGCACTGAGCTCCACTGATTTGGCATAAGTATAACACATATGGTAGCCTTTGCCAACTTACCTAGAACCATCAGTGCCATTAACAGTTCTTCACCTTTTTTCCAGCATCTACTCGAACACGAATGCAAAAGCAGAAAATGAACGATAGCATGGATATCTCCAACAGGGAAGAAAAGTGAGGACTGCATGACGTTGGTGGGTGCTGCGTTCACTTCTGGCCTCATTGTCTCACAGATCTGACTGTGTAACTCTCCCAGGTTCTGTTTACAGCCACATTTAATACCTATCTTCAGCTCTCTCTGGATATAAAGTGTGCAAGTGCAGGTGATTCCCAAGCCACTTGCAATGCTGTAGTTGATAGAATATGCATTGTTATTGTGCAAGATTGAAAATCTTGTGTAAAACTTGCCATTTAAAAAGTTATAGCAGATGTTTCTATTTTCAAAGGATACCTGGGAGTGGGAGTCCCAACAACCCATGGCTTTCTGAATACTTTGTCTTCTTTTGTGGCATATGTGTGATGTTTGCTATTATTTTTATTAATTTATATTTATTTTTTAATTTAACATAAACACCCTTAGAAAGTGTATCTTGTCTTCCAAATACAATTTGGCTGATTGGCCCCTACTCACCAAATGATCCCGAATTCTGCATCTAAAACAGATATTAGAAACTAGAAAATAATTACTAATTTTTACACATTAGGTTTTAGTTTACTAATGGAACCTGATGTACTGTGTGTTTGTTTTATAAAGTTTAGCTTTTAAATACAAGCAGAAAGCAAACTATAAACATAGGATATTGTCATACTACTGATACAGATTTCATACCTCAGGACTTCTAAGAATTTATTGATTCTTCTCTTCACCCAACTCATGCTTTAAAATTAGGATTATTAGTACTCTTAGTTTTTATACCATTCAGATCACTGAATTTATAAAGTACCCATCTAGTACGTGGAAGATAAAGTGTTCAGCTATGGGTTTGCTATAGAGGACCCTAATAATGGTATATCTAAAGTGCACTTTCTAATGTTTCTGGGTCCTGAAAAATCAAGATTCAAAATAATTTTACTCTATAAAAAAGACTGTTAACTATAGGAGTCTTAATATTTTTCTTAAAGATTCACCTAATTGCATCTTAGCAATTATAGTATCCTTAATTTGCGAAGGGGTCTGTGTTCTCTGGAATGGTACATGTCTTCCATGTATCTTTAGATCTGGCAACTGTCTATTTATCGTTTATTGGTTTTAAGTCAGTATGATCTAACACTGGCACATTCAAAGCCACATTATTTCCAATTCAAAATTTCAAATATGTATTCAAAGTCTTCGGGTTAGGCATTAATGTTTCAAATTTTTTGAAAATATTTTAAAATACCTACATTGTAAAAGAGGTGCTTTCCCTCCTGGCACCAAGGTGTATTTGAAATATCTTGTGTGATTAACTTATTTAGAGATGGTATAATTTAAAATAGATGGTATTTAAGATAGCATCAACAAGCTTTTAGGAAAATCACTTTGTCTAAACTCTTTGTAAAAAGAAATCTGGTCTGTTAGAAAACAAAATTTTATTTTGTGCTCAAAGTTTCAAACTTTTTTTTTTTTACAGTCATCTTGATAACAAGGCACTAGAATGCTTTACCCTGTTTCCTCATTAATTTTTGCATGAATATCATACAAATCAGTTAGCTTTTAGGTCAAGTGCTTACCATATTTCTGAGCCTTTTGCTAGAAAGCTCATGTTAGAATTAGTGCCTGAATTTTAGGAATTGCAGATATCGTGTATTAAGATTTCTTAAATAAGGCTCCAGATATAGCTTTATTGCTTTTTTTGTATTGGTTAAAACTGCACATTTAATATTGCTATGTTACTATTTTCTACAATTAATAGTTTGTCTATTTTAAAATAAATTCGTTGTTAAGAGTCTTAATAGTCTGATGTGGTCTTTGTATTAAGTTCACTAATGTTCTCATATCTATACACTCTCTCGTAGTGTCTCATCTGTTCTTTGCCTTTAATGGGTTTTATATGCTGATGATTTCTAAATTTATTTTTCTAGCCTCAACCTCTTCACAGAGGTCAAAGCTCTCATAGCTAATAGAATTCTTCATTCCTATTCCTCTTCCCTCTCAACTTCTCAAAACATGAACCAAAATTGAACAAAAACACCTTGTTTATTCTACCCTAGTCTTTCCCCATTTTACTAAACACTTGCTTGAGCCCAAAACCTGAGTCATCTATTAACTCTTTTCTGGACCACTGTTAAAGACTTCTAACTGGTCTCCTTGTTTCTTCTCTTTCTTTTTTACCAGTCAACTCCATATAGAGCAAAAATGATCCCTTCAATATGTAAATTGATTCACATTGCTATACTCTGCCTGAAGTATTCATACTCCTTATTGTGGCCTGTGAAGTGGCCCCCACCTCCTTCTCCATCCTCACCTCACTTTCTCCTTGCTCACTATGCCTTAGCCACCCAGCCTTTTCTGTAATGCCAAGCCTATCCCTACTCCTCAGGCTTTCACGTTTGCTATTCCTTCTGTCTAGGTGTTCTTTCCCCAGAATTTTCCCTGTCTTTCAGGGATCAGCTCAAAGGACTTCCTTGATCACCCTGTCTAAAATCCTTACTCCATATTACGCTTCTTTCTTTCAAATACATAACACCAATTATTAGCATCTGAAGTTGCCTTACTTGACTTGCCTATCTTCCCATCCCTACATCAGCCCCTCCCCAGATTGGAAGCAACCTGGCTAGTTTTATTTATTACTGTAGCTCTAGTAGCTAGAAGAAGCCCATGCCTGGGCAGGGGGGAGGGGGGAGTGTATTTTGAATATCTTTCCAAGTATGCAGAAGCAAATAATACTCTCTTCCTCTCTTCAGATGACATGTACTGAGTACATACTGTATTCCAGTCATAGTTGTAAAGGTGATGATACAGCAACAAATAAATAAAACTAAAATCCCATCTTTGTGGAACTTAAATTCTAATTCTAGTTTCAGGGAAAAACAGCAAGTGAATAAATAAATGTGGAATACATATGTCCAATTGTATTAAGTACTTTGGAGAAAGACATAGCCGGGAGGAGGACAGGGACTGCTGGTAGGGAAAGGAGTTTTAAAATTTTAAGTAGGGTAGTCAGGGAAAAACTTGCTGACATGATATTTCAGCAGAGTCTTGAAGGAGGTGAGAAAGTGAGCCATGCATGGACAGGAGTAAAACAGTCCACAGAGATGAAAAGCCGGTGTTAGGAGGTAGAATATGTCTGGTGTGTTTGAGAAATAAGGAGTCATAAAAGAATGGAGAGTTGTATGAGGAGTAGGGGAGTGGGTGTCTCTCTTCATATCATATGAAGTTTATGGGAAAGGCCTTTCCTCCCAAGCATTGTTTATGTATATTACTAGCCCACAATCTTTTGTCTGCAATTCTAAAAAAAGCTTTAAGAAAATAACCACGTGGGTATTCTCTGTTTGGTGCCGAAAAGCATATGCATATCTTTTGGCATGAAAAGCATATCTAAATTGGCATGGAGCTATTTAGAGCCTTTATCCCATTTAGTGATAATATTGTTATTTTGCTACAAAAGTATTGAGTTGGCCAAAAATTCCATTTAGTTTTTTCCATAAAATAAGACACATTTTTCATTTTCACCAGTAGCTTTACTGATTTGGATATTTTGAGCATGTCGGCCATCTCCTGCTATTGGCTTCTAGTAGGTAGAGGCCAGGGATGCTGCTAAACATCTTCCAGTGCATAAGATAGCCGCATGGCAAAGAATAATTTGGCCAAAATACCAATAGTACCAAGAAGCTTCGCAAACCACTTTTGACATGTTCAACCAGTCACAGCACCTTCTGTATACACTGCACAAATCTTTTTTTCCATTTCAGTTGCCTCTTTACCTTTCTTGAAATAATAAAGCATAATATGTGGAAAATGTCGCATATCTTTTTCCATCTTCAATATTAAAATGGCTGCGTGGTCACAATTTTGATAAGTTTTTTTTAAATGCACACTGATATGACAGCCGTCACAATACAGTCTAACAAAACTTTTTCTAATGAAGTTAAAGACAACTAAGCACTACTAGAGCCATCGTATGGGAAAAAACTAAACTAACTTTTTGGCCAACCCAATATTAATATGTTCATTGTAGGGACCTAACCTAGGCCCTGCTCAGGTATTATGTGTTATGTAGTATATGTATCACATTATCATACTAAACTCCAAAAAAAAAAAATAATAATATGACACACATCTGGTATCCAAAGCTTCAGATTAGGGATTATCTTGAGTTTAAGAAATATGGTTTCTCAAAAACAGGGTGGATAATCTGTTTTTGAAGGAGGAAAGGCAAATCAAAGAGGTTAGAGCAGGCAAATCAAAGAGGTTAGAGCAGGAAAAGTGGCAAGTATATCCCAGTGGACTGTATTTGTGTTGGATGGGGATCTTGCATGAAGTAAGTCTCTTACCTAGGTCAAGGCAAAATCAAACCTTTATGACACTGAAATTTTTTAGTCTGCATAATAGAAAACTGATCACTTCTGGCAATTAATTTAGTATTTTAGCAATTAAAGTTATGATAAAAAGAACAAGTTCAAATTCGTATACTTATTTTTCATTAGTTTCCTGGTGCAAATGGTGGGGCAGTGGGGATCCTACATGCTAGTTTTCTTATCATCTGGATGATTTCATAGAAGCTTGCCTTATAGAGGCATATTTTTGTTCCTCATTTTGGGGCCAGATAGTGTATACAACATTGGTAAGGATACCTTCAGTAGAGTTTTCCCATGGACTAAATATATATTTTACATGACAACCTGAAATCTTGCCTCTAGAAATTATAAATTTCTATCACAAGTATAACTTCTTTTTTTATTAAAGATTTTATTTATTTATTTTTAGAGAGAGGAGAAGGGAGGGAGAAAGAGGAAACAGCAATGTATGGTTGCCTCTCACATGGCCCTCACTGGGGACCCGGCCCGCAACCCAGGCATGTGCCCTGACTGGGAATCAAACC